>JABASD010001200.1:0-45326 GCA_019776165.1 Pogonognathellus flavescens | reverse complement strand
CTGATCAAATATCAAGTTCTGTCTTTCATCCATCCTTTTGATAATAATACAGAATACTGACTCTCCCTAAGCTATTTTTGGCATTAATGGAGATACGGCTTTGCTCCCTTGTGAATTTAAGAGCTAGGGCTATTGTTTCCAACACAAAGATGCAATATTTTAGTTTTAATTAATTCTCAGAATATTGGCTCTATGAATCGGTGTGGTGCGATATGGAAAAAATATCTTAGATACATAGAAAATCGGAAAATCCATGATACTTGATAGTCCATGATCATAATTATAAGATTTATATTTAGAATTTCAGAAGTGTCTTCCTATAAACAACCTATGCGAATAAAAAGGAAAAATACTGTCTATAAATTATACATAGGTATAATATATCTGTCTACCTCTTCAAAAGAAGTACCTACTCACTTATCCTAAAATTTCGTGCGTGGTGGTAGTTCTGACTGTCGGCAAGTGAAAACACTGAATGTGATTTCCCTTCGGTGCCATAGTGCCATCTGCAAAGCATCACATACCGCTATTGTACTTGTACTTATCTGAAATCTAAATTGAAGTGTGTACGTGTATTCCTGTACAAATCTGAAAATCAACTTTTTCAGTAAGAAAAGTTTTTCTCAACCGATATACATAATACATTTTGAATAGATACATACTAGAAGAAATACGATACAAGCACTCCACACACTGTCCACACCCTACCCTTGCAGTCCAAATGAAAAAAGAGGATCTGAACTGTGCTGAAGACAATAGTAGCTAAAAAAACATGTATGAAGTAATCGAATATGAAATCTACGCTGTCGACACAAACTACTTACTTATGTTGAGTGAGGTACCTATTGGATGAGAATACAGATAGGATAACAATCCCGATATTATTGTCGATACGTCGGACAAGTAGGGTACTAAGTAGGAAAGTATAATGCGACAGTTAAAGATGTTTAGATGACTAAGAGAGATATAAAAGAAGAGAGAATAAAAATGGCAATGTAATAAAGAGATAAGAGACAGATGTGAGATTTGATGCAACATCCTACTCTCATCTAGCCAGCCGGATTACTGCTTCACTTAAGACGACTTGCTTTTACCTTTCTGCTTAACTGGAAAAGGAAAGGACGTTACATTAGAAACGTTATGGCTGTTCAGGCCCAGACTACACTGCCACTATATGGGCATTACGTATTTCGTAAGGGGATACTACAGTAAGAGATAACTACTTTGTGCAGTAGCTCCTAAACTACTGGGAGTAAGTAAAGAAGAGTAGTGTGGTAGTTCTTCTTATCTTTTTCGCTATCGACATACAATATTTGAAGTGGTCGTAGAGAAACCATTTTGTACTGTTTCCATTGGAGCTAAGCCTATAGTTTATGGTTTGCAACTTTTACCGCATCACATTCACTCACTTTCTCTCCTCTCTAATGCACTTGGGTCGACTGTACCTATTCTGTGCAGCAGTACTTCACTTTTTCTATGTGCTCATAATGCTAGCAGTCTTAGTAGTAATAGAAGTAAGTGTCTGTTTGGCAATGGAAGAACTGTATCGCTTTTGGCTTTGATATACATATATCGTGGCAATATTTCTTTTTCAATCTGAACCAAGCAAACGAACGTTTTAGGTACAAGTACTAACTTTACAGGGAAAAGAATAAGAGCCACACTTGTACTACTTGGTTTGGTAGTAGCTACCTTTATTTCCCAGAGTTGTTTTGCTCTGACGTACACATAACCACTAACCGAGTGAACTTGGTGCAGATGTTTTTTGTAAGTGTACTATGTACGTGGTAGTTGTCTGTGTACACGAGACAGTAATATTGCGAAACGATCATCTTCAGAAGAAGATGAGGTTTCCAATTTATGTATGGGTACAGGCGTACACAAGGTTATTTTTACTTTCAATGGACACACCACACGCTTTGCAATTGTAAACTCTAATGCAATATGAATGAATGAACAGCAGCAGCAGAAAAATCAACAACTAGTAAAACACGATTACAGGAATAAAATGTTTTCCATGCTCCAGAATACTTTTCAATCTATATCAATCTATATATGTCTATTACGCTATTAAGGAAGCGTTATATGTAGTACCTACTATAGTTAATGCTTAGAAACGAAACTTGCTTAGAAAAGCTTTTTGTGTAGATTACACAATTTTGAGTCAACAATAGTACAGCATATTGTCACAATAAAGCAATAGGAGTACAGTATACATTTCCTAGATACATAATATTATTATAAAGCTTCATAGCACCCATACTTCTTCTGCGGTTGCCTTGTCCCAATTTAGTTGTCAGGTTGGTTGACAGACATGGCACAAAGGTTGCTGACGATGTTTGATTTGAAGCAGATACTATCTTATATTCTCAAATTGCCAACAAGCACAGACAGAAGCAGAGTTTCGTCTTTCACACGATAGGCATACAAGCTAACACGAGAAAAGTAATATTTTTCAAAATATTGATGTAGTAGGGTGTAAAATGGTAGTTGCAGAGGTGTACTATGGATGGATAATATCTACTTGTTAAAATTTGAGGTATAACGAACCATAAGAAAATGTAAGTAGGTATTATGGTTTATACGGTGAATTAAGTGAACTGAATGTAAAAATGCATTCCCAAAATGTAAAGCATGTGGGTTGTAGTAGGGGTACTGTGGTTAGGTATACTGATTAAATATTGCTAAGGACGAGAATGTAATGAATGAGGGTGATGCATGGTGGGCATTGGTAATGCCTGGGTTAAAAATTTACTAGCCAAAAATCATGTTGCACAAATCTAAAATTGATCAGAGAAAAAATCAATATGCACTTTCCGTGCACGGTAAAAATGATGAAGGGAGACATCCATAAAGTGTAATAAAACAATGCTCGCATACAAATCAACTATTGACTTCTTAAACAGTACATAATAATATAAGAAATGAGTCACACGAATGAATTTAAGAGAAAATGAATGTGAAACCTGCAGTTTTCCTTGTTTGTTATTTGTGTGTCACTGTCATTGACAATGTCATTGTCATTTTCAGTTTCAATCTGAGTTTCAGTTTCAGTTTCAACATTTTCTGTGTCATTTTCAATAGCAATTGGAATATCTTCAGTCTCCCTGTATGTAACAAGCAAGCAAGTCAAAAAAAGTTATGAAAAGTCTTGGTTAGACAGCTTTTTCTATTCTAAATTATATCATGGTGTATTATGTTGTTGGTTATTTGGATACTAAAGTATTATGGTTATACATATTATACTAAATATAATACGTATAATAAATAGGTAAAGGTATGTTGTACATATTTTACACGCTCTGTGGTTACATAATGTTAAAACTCGTACATCGTTATTAGAATTGCATTATAATATGCAACACATATCATAATGTATTCCAATTATTTTTTACCTACATGATAATATTGTGATTATCACTTCACTCATGTCTTTTTGTTAGTAGAGGGCTTTAATTATTATAGTTAATAAAATATGTTAATAATTGAATAAGCACTGACGCATTGTTAGTATAGTAATTGCTGTAGAAATTAATTAACTTTACGCGAAAGCGAGAATCATGTGCGGTATGGTATAAGTAGCTTAAAAGAAAATTAATATTTTGTATTATCCTATCTTCTCTGTAATCAGTTTGTAGAGAAAAGTCTGACAAAATTACAAATATCGGCACACAAAGGGACATTAGTTATGGACATTATTTAATTATTAGAATACGCACATGACCGAACAATGAAATGTAATAGTAGGAAAAGGAATAAAGATGTAGATAATAAAAGATTAATTGAATGACTATTTCGAATAGATATAGTACAATACACACTCGGAGGAATCAGGCAAAGAAGAAAAGGCTTCATTTAAATAATGGGACAGACTCAGACAGATAGAATAATAGTTCGTATGCAATGCAGTACCAGATATAAATAAATAAATATAGTGGAATAATACACACAGTTAGAGAGCATTGACATATTATGACAAAAGGCCCGGAGTACAATGCCAATGAGCAATGAGTATATCGACAGAGCTATAGAGTTATTATCATTATGACTGATTCATGATTGAATGTAGAATATTGCAGATTGACTTGCAATTTCTATATTTAGAATAAGCACATTACCAATACATTCGTATATATTTAGTTCATGTGCTGCGGATTCAACTGGATATTTTATGGAGAGAATCATTTGCTGGCTCTATGATTCTCTAACAATACGAATTTGATCTCTGTATGGTGTTCAAATTCAAACTGAACGAACAAACCTGTCTTTGTTGCTCGTTTCCCCTTCTTGAATCAACTGAAGAGCATATTGTATGTTTTTCTGAAGAGTCTCCGTCGAAATCTGATCCAGGAACCCATTTTCGATTTTCTCTAGTATTAACTTCAGTCGAGATATCACCGTTGAGTTTGATAGACATAAGAGGTCAGAGTTCAAGTCTATTGTGGGGGAGTCTTTCTTCCTTAATATCTTCACCCCGTTCGTTGGCTCGTCGTTTGTTACTGAAAAATAAGCAGAAATTTATTCAAATTAATAAGCTCTTTGAAGTGTTCCTCCAGATAATACAATTTACAATACTGCCTACTAGTACATATTGAAAATTATTTGCCCTTTGACCTTACAAGCTAAAAATAAACACAAAACTTGCTACGATTTCACATTATTATTGTTTTGCCTCATTTCAAATGAAACTTTCGTCCAGAGTGCGTCTGTCATAATGATATGGACGAGAAAATCCGCATCTGCTCCGGGAAAGTAAGGGGAAAGGTAAAGTGAAAGTAATTTGCCTATTCAACAGCCTGGAACAAATGCGATGATAACTAAAATAGATGCATGGCTATATTTATTATATAATGTTATTACATAAGGTTAGTCTACCATAAAAAAAGTGATAGATAAAGCCAATTAACATAATGCTCTATGTCGTCTTTCCCCTGGATTAATATTACAGTAGCGAATGTACACAGAATACGAGGTACATTTCCATTGGAAATAAAAATGGCTTCTTCCTACGTACAAACATGAAATAGAATTTCGGAGAATCTTGTACTATCACATTAGTTGATTGTATTGGGTTTCAATTTATTCCTCCAACTGTAAAATTTCTTTAGATTAATATTTCTGTGCCTTTATACATAATACATACCACAGATATTCCGAGAAAATATTATCTACATTTTTTTGAAAAGCAAGCAATTTTTTTTTCCTGCGATGCTGTTGAAATAACATTCAATCATTTTAATGTACCTAATAATTAACATCGCATTCTGTACAGTGCAATTTTGTTCGTGCAAAGTTTCATTTTTAGTACTACCTGGAAAAAAAGCAATGATGTAAATTGTATTGAATTTATTTATATTATAATGAAGAACATTGATAAATTCTTGGAAATTGCTTTAGCAGGAGAAGCCTATCAGAATCTCGCTTCATTTCATTTCAAAGAACATATTATTAAATATACAAGTTTGTAAGTCTTCTGTAATCACGGGAGTGAGAAGAATTCTAAAACCGGGAGAGAGAGAGGACTGTGAGATGAGAACGATGTATTTATATTGCTTTGTTGTATGCATGGTTAATTTGAGATTTGTATGTTCACTCACGCTCGTTTCAATCGTAATGATAAAAGATTAGAATGAGAGACTCTAACCAAAAGTCCTACAATCACAATCATTATATAATGGACGGGTTTGAATCGTAAAAAACAGTAATTAAATCCAAAGTAATTACCAAGCACGAAAATTCTGGGTGATAATGACAAATGAATGAACCAACGACTGCGTTCGTTTAAGCCAATTTTAGATGTTCCAAAAAATAACATGTTGGCATAAACTCGGAGTGTTTTGGCAGAGTGCTCACTCACTGTTTATTCTCCAATCATCAAACTAACTGCTATTCAGCTGTAATCGCTGGAAAAGCTACTCATTAAGTATTTACCTCTCCCATTATGCACCACTACTTTACTCAATGCTATATACATTCAATTCATCATCATTGCTTCTTTGCGTTCTTATCACCAATTAAAATTCTAAACTGCTTTAAAATACCATTCGCAATTCCTTTCACCTTTATTAGGGAAAAGGCAAATCAACCGTGCAATAAAAAAAAAGGTGGAATGGGAAATACCAAAAAGTACTAAATACATGGTGGGAATGTGATTCATGGTGAAAGTTGGTGTAAAGCAAAATCTATTATTGCTAAAAGGAGTTTCCGGATATTTTCGGGTTTTATGTTTCGACATTTTAAAAAAGGAAGTGAAAATCTAGAATACCAATTTGGTAGGTAGCACCGTCGATATGGAATGTAGCACTTTGACACCGGAAAATTTTCTCGTGAGACATGGTGGCACTTAAGTTGGTTTCTACTGCGGACTTTTGTTGATGTACAAGATTGGAGTGGGCAATTTACTAAAAGTATAAGAATGGGGTTACGGAAGTGAAAGCTGACACGTAAAATGCAATGTAAGCACTAGAAACGGTAAGTAGGAAAGTAAAAAGTTGAACTGAAGGATGAAAGTGAAGAATATATTTTTCACAACTGGTGTAACTCAAGTTGACACAACTCGACACGAGAAAACACGTTTTTTACGGAAATAAAGAATTTCATTTAAGGGAATTGACAGAAAGCAGTCAGAAGCCGGTTCCTGGATAAATCGTCAACTTGATTTAAACGAAGCGTCAAAAAGTTAGCACTCCGGTTTTCAACTGAGCTCTGTCCAGCAGAATAAGTTGAAGGCTGAAGGTGTGTTGTGTAATGTGACTTCAAGTACAAATGAGACACACTCTGTTGGATGGGTTTCCGTCGCTCGACAAAACGTCGTGGTTTTAGTTCTGACTGCTCTTGGGGTGATTTTTTAGTGTCGTTGTTGGTTTGTCCCTTGTCACCGGTCGGTTTGCTGTCGTCGACTTGTCTTGACTCTTGAGTAAAATTCAATTAGCATCTGACGTGACACAAAGGACAGTTGTAGGTATAGCTCAAGTACAAGTCGACATCTATATCAAATGCAGAAGAATGTCCTTCATGGTGGTTCCACTTTTCGGATTCCAGTACTGTTCCACACAAATATACTGTAAGATATAAACTAAAGCGACCTTGTTTGATATAATCTGTTTGTAATGTTGTAGGTACACGGAACAGTACACTGATGCGGTCAGTTGGTGCAATCGCCGAATGTTTGTGTCGTCAATAAGTCAAGGTGGGAAAGTCTTTTTCCGTAACTTTCTCTTGAATGCCGAAGAGAATGTGAGAATGTCATTCGTACCACCACTAACCTTAAGAATGTACATGTGAAGAGCTGCTGTGCTTGGATTCGGGATAATTTAATTCCGTGTGCTTGTGATTCGAATAGAAGTAGTATCTGTAGAATATAGAGTGACTCATATCGTTACATCATGAAGAAACTGAGTGACTGAGGGATATTATTATTATTATGACTGTTGAACTTATCAAGAAGAAGAAGAAGAAAGCAAGCACCAAAGAGTACGAGCAGAATAGACTCAACGATTCGGAGAAACTGGTGGAAAAAAGTTGTTGGAAAGGAAGGCGACGTAAATGCTCTTCTTCCTCCCTCCTCACGTCAAATCACAAGAGGGGAAATTCTTGGCAAAAAAGCTCTTCGCTTTCTTTTCGCTTGCTTACTTCGACTCCTCTTTCTTGTCGATTTTGACGGCTTCCTTTATCTTTAAGTCCGTGTACAACTACAAACTGGGCTTTCAACACTGGATAATAGTTGCAGAATGGAAACCTTTCTTTTTCTGTGTAGTATATGTCGCTCTTTGATTCTTTTCCTTAGATAGACGTAAAAACGTTATTTGCTAACAAACTAACAACTCTATGGTTTCTCTTTGATTTTGGCCTTTTATCAATATATTATACAGAGCAGATCGTAGATCTCTTATGCGCCCCAAAAGAACTATGCTCTCTCTCTCAGTCCCTACAACTTTTACACTATTGTTTGTCTAGTTCGATTTATGTATTTAGAATGAAATCGCGGTGTAGTATCTTCAACTTGACTTTCCTCTTATTATTTCTATGATTTGTATCTTGTCGCCGATGTCTCTTCCTATAACGTTTCCATATTCCTCTTCTTCTTCTGCTGTATGATATGACGTGGTGGTGAGGTTATTATTAGCATTGTGCCAGAGTATTCCCGGGTACGATAGATACCTAAATACCTTTATAACTTTGAAACAGTAGAACTTTTCTCCTTCCAAGTGCCTCAGATTGAAGGATAAGGTCTTGAGCAAAGGTATTTCTAGTACCAGACCGGAACGTGATGCGATAAGATGTGATATTCGATAAATCAAAGAGACAGAAGAGGACGAAGAGTTGAAGAAGAGCTGATTCAGCGAGTTTTTGTTTTTGTATTCTCCTTGTGTCCTTTTACTTATGGACTTGGTTTGGTTCTTTTTCGGTGAGTTGTTTGGGCTGTGCTGAATGTTGAATAAGATCCGATACTTGGCCAAGTTGAGCTATGTACCATGTAACTTGACTTTGTTGAGTTTGACGGAACTTAGGTTCAGCCCTCGGTTATCTACTACAATATCTCAGGTATGTGTAACGTATAACGTGACACGGTCGAGTCACATAGTGAGAAGATATATCGGCTATATACCTGTAGAGTATACAACACCAATATTCTTACGTAGGTATAATAATATCCGATTTCCGATTGCTATGTGCTAAAGCACTGAATTAATTTCCCTAGGACTACTTACTATATCAGCTTCTTGTGTACAAAGGTACAAAGAGTAGGAGCAAAACTGTAAGTAGCTGAGTAGGTGATTTGATTCGAGTTCGTGGAGAGAAAAAGGTTTGTGTTCGTTCTCTTTGGTCGACCACGCTGAAATGAAGGAGCCGAGCGAAAGAGCCACATATTAAATACGTTGCAATGAAACGAACGATCTCCGCCTGCTTCGTCTCTCGTTTGCTTGCTATTTTCTCTCGTACTTGTTAGTTAGGTGGGTAAGGAGAGTTTTGGACTGACTGAGTATGTCTCGCTTTGGCTTCAATCCTTTTCCCCTGCTACGAAAATTCTGAACAGCTATTTCTACTTTTATACTGGTAGTAGTAGTAGTTCGGTTCTTCTCTACCATGAAACTCCTTATGGCTTGTTAGACTCGGGTTTAACTGCTACGAATATTGCTATACCTTTTTCTTCCATTCTTACACGCTTTAGTTATTTTTCGTTTGACGAGTATTTGTATGTATATTTTGTATGCACAGGCTATGTGTCATAGCAGTCATGACTTAGCCTACGTAATAAGAGTTATGCTTTATTTTAGCCTTAAAGGTTTCGGGTGGTTAGAAAAGAACAAGCAGGCAAGGCAAATCTGTAGTTTGTCTCGCTTCACTTGCTTTGGGTTACTTTTTGGTTGCCCCTATCACCATCCTCTTCGTGTACTACTACCACACGGTAATAGATCCGTACTACTAGTAGTGGAGTCCTTTATGTGTTTTTGTTGTTTGTCTGTCGCTGATTCTTTCCCTTCCTGTTGTGGTGTCATGCCGTAAATAATGAAGAGCACCACGCGGAATCCGAATAAGATCTTTACACTACGTTTGCTCTTTACAAGATTCGCGACAGTTAAAAATACTCGGATGAGCCGGATGAGGATGTGATGTTTTATATAAGTATTTACTTAAGTCCAAGTAGCGTTACGTAAGGTAAGGTAAATACATTTAATTTCATGGTGTGTTTAATAATGCAAAATGCAACTATTGTACTAGCAGTTATATATAGATAGTTAGAAGACAGAATTATTGATATTTAAACCGGCAAGAGCTGTAATGAGTACCTTTCTTTTGACAAAAAAGTCTAACTACTACTAAGCTACTAAGCTTTGATTTTGTGTATTCAGGATCTACTAATACGGAATGAGAACAAGTAAAGTTTAGTCTTGCTTTTCGAGTTGGCTCTTCTGATGCTCTACTAATTTGGATTTGTGCATATATGTATCAAGAATAGAGATACTTAGGTTGAGCAGGTAGAGAAAGAGTCTAAAGGGAAAAGCGTATTAAGAACGATGTAATATCCTCACAATCCTCCGAGTATTTATGCTGCCCTGAGCTCAGATTTAACTTTTATACAGATTCTTTGTTGTGCAGATGAAAAATAGCAACCCGTGTGTATTTAAAGAACTCTGAGCCGTAATCTGTCTCAATCATTTTCTCTTTTATAATGTTCACTTCATGATTAAATACGTTCGAGCCGAAAACGGAGTTCACACGTACACGACTAAAAATTCTATGCTAAAGAACTGCAATCATATTTTATTCGTAGTATTATTATTCTATTCTAGGACATCATTGTACCCAAAAAATATAGCTTAAGCTGCAAGTGTATATAATATAGGGTAAGTATAATATAAGTACAACTGAACTACTTGTGTGTGTTAGGTACTATATACGACTATGTCAGAATTGTGCAAGGAATCGTATTGATCATGTAGAGCTATATTTACTCGTCCTAACGAATGTTCTTTGCATAACAGGGAGACAAACAGTAAAAGTGTAGTTTTGTGTTTTCTACACTGCATTTCTGCCAAGTCTTCCATTCGAACACGCTCTAATATACTTACAGAAGAGATAGTGAAGGACATGTCTGTTATTATAACAAAAGTCTAACAAAAGTTACACTAGACAGCGTTCGTATGCTTTGGTATGCCTACATTATGTCCCTTGTTAGTTTTTATGGTTGAAGTTCGCTTTTCTCTTATTGTTAGTGAGTGATGGGATAATAAAAGGATGATACTTGAGTCGGCTGCTTGTGTTATCATTGTTTTGTTACAAATACACGAACAAACGTAAGTAAAGCCAAATCAGAATTGTAATATGGCACAGGATTACTATATATATAAATACTATACAGTACACGCCCCTTATATTACTCCTAGTACTATAGTTTATATTCCTATTTGTGCTTTCTCTGTGTCTGTGAACCAACGATGTTTCGAAAGTGTTTCGCTTTCACCACACTATTTCGGTAATGCTGAACTGTTCATTCTGGGGAATTTATTGCACACATACTTCCACTAGAAGAGAAAACGACACCTCTCTTTGGAATTTGGTTAGTTATACAGTAACACGTTGATATTTCTGTTACTATTATTATTATGTGTCATCATAAAGAACCACCACCACCCGCACCACTTGCACTATAGTGTCACTGTCTGTGTGGAACTAGTGGAACACAAATATAAAACAAAAACAAACAGAATTAACTCCACACACTTAAGAAACACAATAGTACTACTACACACTTAAATGGAAATGTATGGCACCACTATCAAAGAGCAATTCAATGAAATGGATTTTCTCCACCTGGCACACAAAAGTCGTGGTAATAATTAAAGCCGTGGTGCTGTGAAGTAAAATGCACAGTAAAGGTAAACCGAAGAAGCGGAATGAGTTGCAATCGAGCCACACTATTACTTACAATATAAATGAATGAATGAATCTGCTGTGGCTTCAGTTTAGTAAAGACACGACCGTTTGCGTATTATTATGAGGCGATTGTGTGAGTTATGTGAATGTGTGCTTCACTGTAATTGACGGCAGAGCTGCCATATTAATACACACTCGAACACAAGCAGAGTGTCTAACGTCAAAAGAACAAAAGTGAAGAGCTTTATATAGTAGTATGCTCCGTGTGTGTATTGTATGTACAACGAAATTGATATCAATATGAGTTACTACTGTAGGGCAGTAGTGTTTTAGCAGTAGTGGTACTTTGGGCTGTTGCTGTCATACTTTATAATGTTATGTTCTGGTTTGCTGGTGTTTGAAGGATTGATTCGGGTTATATATAGACTTGGTCACATGAGATTGACGACGATGACGACGAAGAAGTACTCAGAAACTACTACTGACTGACTAAAACATTTTTTTCTCTTTCAGTTCATTCAGTTCACCGACTAAGCTCAGTATCTGACTATCTATATGTCCTGGCGGTCCTACTAGTAGTGCTGATTGCTACACAAAACCATATTGGAGATATCGCAAGAGAGAAAGTCAAGTACATAGGTATATTATGTGTATCTGTACATAGTACAGTAACATTTATATGTTCAGTATGTACCTTTCTGCATTACGAACACATAATACGATGAGAACAAATGCGAGCAGCAAAGGATGTCTGTGTAATTTGACTTGCTTTTGCCCGATAGAGAGAAGAAGAGAAGCGTCGTGGTTATGGTATTACTATTACGTAAGGAGAAATCTATTACCACCAGCCTACATTTTCTTTCGGATAGTTGGTTTATGTAAGTTGGTGGTCTTTATAGTGTAGTAGGCCGGTATAGTACATACTATAAATATATTGTACTCACTATCACTTGATTCGTGTCAATACATAGATTGAGAGTTGCGCTTGGCTTCGTACTAGTTCTAGTTTAGTTTAGCAAGTGACTTGGTTGCTTTGACTTTCCCCTTCAGCAATTGCTCCACACAACTCTTAATGTAACATTTCCAGCTTTCCTCAATTTCTCTGCGTATTCGCGCTCATGTGATACGTTGTGCGGTGGTATGTCGTTTGTCTGTGCTTCGCTTCATTCCACTTGAGTTTATATTATTATCATTCTAGTAATGCCTTCACGCTAGAAACCAAACCAAGTCATTCACCAGTTACTTACTGCTTTAGCCCAAGTTCGTATATTTAAGTAGACTGCGACTCTTGCACTTTCATCAGTTTGCTCAAATTGCCTCTTTACAGCATGCACAAGGAAGGAAACACTAACACTGTCGTAGCACCAACAGTCAGTCAGCTGGAAATTTCTTGGTATCCTTCTGTGTGTCCTTACTGAAAATTGTGTGGTATATACTCAATGTAAGTCAGCCACACTTGAAAATACAAATAGTTCACAGAATAAGGAACAACGGTAGTGTATAGGCCTCCGGATGGTATGGTGGTGGTAAAATGCAATGGTAGTTAAGACTTCTGCAGTCTGTACCATATAGCGCTATTTGTACTAATACCATACCATACCTGCGTAGGTTTCTAAATACAATATTTGACTGTGAATTCTCGATATAGTGTAAATAGTTGATTTTGCTTATCCACACACAGGACGGACTCGACTTCTTGGTGTTGTAGGAACAGTCGTTGGGGTTCAGCTCGAGTTGACACTTTGGTTAGGCTCCGATCCACATGGTTTCGTAAGGATGGCAGTGCTAATGGCGCACACCAAACGCCTATATAGCCCAGACCAATGTGAAAGTGTAGGAAACGAACAGTCAACTTCACCTTTACTTTTTAGTAACTATTTACTTCACTTTCAGTTTGGTGAAAGAGACTCAAGCAAGAAGGCAGAGGCAGGTAGCGAGTAGGTTCCCGTAATTTATGCGCATTACATAAGTGTGGCGCATATAGTGCACGTATAAATTACTCCTTCATATGGTATTTGTATAGACAACTTCTAAAGTACATAGGAGAGAGAGAGACCCAACACTACTAACTGATTGATTATTTACCAGATATAGAACAGCAGGTAATATTATTATTATGTTTATGGCACACATATATGTATATAGTTGATGTTGGCATAGTGGTTGAATCAGTCTAATGTAATATAACGCCTTCTTGAAAAGCTACTCGAAAATAAGACAAGCTGTCATGTCGCCTGTAAATGTGTAGCACTACTGGTACAGTTTAAGTTACTACTGAGAAAGTAGGACCGTAATAGGCAGTGGTAATCGAGAAAGATTCTCGGGACTTGAATGACAGATACAGATAGGTGGTACGATTAGGCTTACTTAGTAGCAGACCAGATAAAGGATAGAAGTTGAAAGCAAAGCTAGATGAAAGCAGCAGATTTGAAGGAAAGTAGAGGGAAAGTAACAGAGCCAGTAGCTCCAACCCGCTCAAAGCCAAAGCAGACACTCTTTTCGATTCATTTGATTAGCCCACAATTGAACCATATGGAGAAAGTTTATTGAATTAAATCAAGAGTACCTTATATTTTACTATTCGCAGGTATAGAACATGTTTACTCCGGGTACTACTATTCTTCCTGTGAAATTGTCTTCAGATGTGTGCCTATAGATAAGTACCTCTATATAGAACGTAGTGTAATTCTATTTATTTATTTACCATGTTTTGAACATTCATGCATATACAGACTATAGACAGGCAGGTGTATAGCACGTTCTTGTGATGGTAAGTATGGATTATTGATATAATACTCCTACATGAATTTTTATATTTGAATATGATTTGTGTAGGTATGTACCTCTATAAAATATTCATGGTATACAGGGATGCTTATTACTTAAAGCTATGTACATGTAGTATATAGTAACTTTGAGATTGTGGTTAGGTTACACAGAAACCTCTTGGCTCTTTACAGCTAATGGGTACTCTTCCAAGCAATTATGATTTGCCTTGAATCCTCCAATCTGATGGTTGTTAAGAATTATCTTTGCGGTTTTCTGCATCATCTCTTCTTCAACTACCTATCTAACTTCACATTAAATGAACTTTCGATCTCACGGTGTTTGCACACGTGTTTGTAAACAAACCAATAATGTTTTCTTTGCCCAATGAATTTTTATTACATTTTCCGCGTCGCATTTTCTACTAATTGAAGTTAACCGTATACTTTTCTACCTAAAAATTGTGTTATTAAGTATAGTAGGAGACCCGAGTTCAAAATGAAGGTAGTATGTACTATTGATTATTTTATTGAAATTGGTTGACGAATTCAAGTTAACTATAAGATTGTATTCAAGAGAGACCCTGTAGTAAGAACGTGTCATGTACTATACCGTAGTAGTGCACATATTTTACGTTTTTGAGAGTAGAACTTAATGGTAAATAGCGAAGACGATAGAGAAGGACAGAAAAATATCCGACTCGGGAAAGATTAGAATAGCAGACGTATGTACATACACATAATATGTGTATTGTGCCGGTGCTGTATAGGACGATTGGATTTGATCCGTAAAATACAATAAAGTTAACTATACATAGATTTAGACTGGAGAAGGACGAGGCGAAGAGGCAGATCCAGAGCAAACCAACATAACACTGGGATGGCAAACAGCAGAAATGGGAGTATAAATACAGGAGAGAAAAGAGAGTTTTAGTAGGCACAGAACATTGAACATATAAGCAAAGCATCTCCTTGCCCAAGATTAAATATCGATTTTGTCCAAATGTTCAGTTCAGTCAGTTAGTTTGGTTCGGTTAAGGTTATGTTGGACTGGCTTCATATTATATGTAGAATGTAGGTCTCTATGTATAAACTGCCAGGACGACGACTACACGACTCACATCACATCAAGTCTCTCTTCCCTTCATATTTTCAACTCTTTCTCTCTCTCTCTCTCTTATCGTTAGTCTCTTTCAACTGTTTTCCTCTCGTCGAGCAAAACTTCAATCCGACATCCCACTTCTCTATTTATTTTATTGTATGTATAGGTAATGTAATGTGAAGTACGTGTAACTGCTCAAGTCTGCTAGTGCAGTGTAAGTACAACTGTGCTATACCTATATATTCCCATCATAGTGTGAACCTACACATTACAACTATTTATCTGTATAGCACGCAACTTCATAATATTATACTTACTCCCAGTGAAACTATCCATGGCTAAAACTCAAATAAACTCTGTAGACGACTCAACTTTCTCTTACAGATCTGTAAAACGTATTCCATCCATTATATTGATACATATTACACGCAACTTTTGTAGCACCCTGCTTTTCTTCCGACTGTCTACCTAAATAAATGTTATGATGATCACACAAATAATATAAATTTTTATATTCTTTACTTATCTTCAGACATATTACAATGCATAGGTTCCCTGCTGTAGTAAATTGAACGTATTTGTTAAGGTATGTATTAGATACCTATTATGTATGTAATTTATACACCTACACTGGTTTGTAAGTATTTATAACTGTAGGACACCATTGACCGTGTCTTATGTATTTCATTGCGATAAACAAGGTGGAATTGATAATTTCACATAGGGAGGGATTATATAGGGATTATTATAGTCGTGTGCGTCCATCGGTACGGTGAAGCATTTAACAGCAGGACAATATTTCCGACAGCTAAATCGCATGGTCATTACAGAAAATTCCTGAAACATTTTGTTCACTCGTATATAGTCTGAAAGCATGGATGGATAGGTATTACATACGAGAGGATTAATTAAGAGATAAAGGTGAAAGTGCATTGATGTTGCTGTGCGATGGGAAGCTATTCGGTAATAGTTGTGTCGTGTCAAGTGTATTAAGAGGTCCACGACTTGGGTTATTCATAGAGTGTGGCTATGAAAAGAAAAAGGCTCTCAGATGATAGCCGGAACATGTAATGCCTTATACTATTTTCAGAGTGGTTTAATGGCTGGAAGTGTAGTGGAAAGATCAAACTAGTTTTCAGTCTGTATGTATATGCCTATATATTTGTATGAATGAACACATCTGTATAGACAAGATAGAGAGGGAGTCTGTGAACCATTATCGCATGTATTTATATCGTCATAGAAGGCTTTAGTGAATTGCACTCAAAGGCTGGATGTAGAGAGACTCGCATTTCAGGGTAGTCTGAAGAACATATTGCGTTACATTTAGCCTTCACAGATTTGTTTGAGTTGGAAATAGAAGTGTGAGAATCTACATAACAGTAGTACTCCACCAGACTATTACCATACTACATACAATACTGAATAGACTCGTCTGCTGAATGAAAATCAGGGCGTTTTCACTACAGATGTTATTTAGTAAAATCATCCAGTTGTATATAATTGAAATGTAGCTAGTAAATAGTACGCACAACCTTTGGAAGAAATCTATGTAAAATAAATTTAAAAAATGGCATTTGTTTTACGGAATATCTGTTTTTTAGGTGCAGGATGCTACATACACATCGTAAAAAGAATCTACTGGTAATAAGATATTTAAAATTAAAATTATTTTTACAAAATCTACCTGTACTCTCTCTATGCGTAAATTCTAAACTGTAGGTTGGTTATTAAAGGGTTCATTCATCATTGAAGACAATGAAAAATTGAACTCATGTGTAGGACAACCCAATACTTAATGAATCCAATAACAAAAGTAAAAAAAATATTATGATTTATAGGTAAGGTACATTATATACAATTACAGGAGCTTTGATTATTTTGTATCTATGTTTGTATAGGAGTTGGCTAGGGTGTGCTATGCTAAGATTGCATGAATTTCAAAATAACACTCAATCAGACGCACTCTTGTTCAACTTTCTTTACAGAAGATAGTATGAATAGTGAATAGTACTCTCTACTCTACCAGTGCCTGTGAATGCTACCAGTTTTTCAATACGACCTCCCACAAATATATTAGAATCTCGTGCAATAGTAAATAGAATGGTTTCCCATTTATCTTTTTAGTTATCTATAAGTCCTGCCTTACTGTAGCAGTGTATATAATGTTGATGGTAATAAGTAAAAAAGTATTGATAACAAGTAGGAGAAAATCTTGACACTTAAGAAGGAGAGAAACTCACCTTCACAACATCCAGCACAACTGACACAGGATATTTTCCTTAGCATTTTTATATTTATCTTGTCTTCACGCCTTGGTGAACTCCTCCTGTGCACTTTGTGCTTGACTCTTAGAGAAGTTGACGATGAGCACGAAGCAGTCAAGAGTTTTACGTTTCCTTTGCTATTCTCCACTTTCTCCAGCTGGTTGTTGACTAGAAATAATGTCACGTTTTGTGTCTGACCTTTCTTGTCGTCTTCGCTCAAGTTTGGCCTTTGACAGTCGACTTTCCTGTTAGCACCCTCCTTCAATAGAAATGCATTCAAGAAGAACTCAAATCAAATTAAATCAAATCACATCGTATTCAAACTTAAATAGTTACATAATGTAGTAGTCCTCCTATGTAGTTATAGTGGTAAAAAATCTCCCGGAAAGTTCACAGAGAGAACAAGAACATTTGGTGTAAATAATCAGAAAATGCATCCCGCTGAGCAATTCAAAAGTAAAAGAAGATGCAAAATGCTATACAAAAAGTGAAGCAGCACGATTGAAATGAAATGGCAGAAGAGCACAAGCAAATAGTGTGATAGAAGTTCAGGCAAAAGTGAAGAAAAGAAAACTGAACAAACGGGCATAGACAGAAGATTGAAAGCGAGAAAGAAATCCTAGGCTTAGTTAGTTGAAATGTGTAGTTTGTGTGAATGTGTAGTGTGCCTTGGTGTATGTATAATGCTGGTTGTGTGTGAGTATAATATGGAAAGCGACAGACCTGCTATTTTGTTTGTTGTGTAGTCTACTACTATGTCTCTCTCTAGTCACACAGAGAGAAGAGTTGCTATAAAAATAAAGTTTTTGCACAACTCTTCAACTCGACTAGCAAAGTAAACAGAACAGAGTGCTGTGATGTTATGTTGGCGTGATTCTCCAGTCTTATGATCTTAAAGCCCCGCTTCACTTTCCAGTCTCTTGTGTTGTCACCCACACTCATAGATAGTCAGCCAGAAAAACAATTCATGGAGATAACTAAGTAAGTACAGATATCTAGCGATAACTAGTAACTAACGTCTCAAAGAAAAGTGCAAGCTACTCAAGAGGAAGGAAAGACTTAAAAGCTACATTATTGTTGACACAATCCTCCAACAGCAGGTCTCTTACTTACTTAACATAACCGACCTACATTATTCTACACCAAGTGGCAGTGCGTAATTATATACTTTCTCTCCTGAAATTCCTATTATAGTATTACAGCATAAAACCCTACCCTTTTGTTACTACTGTATTATCCAAAGAAAACGGTCTTTAAAAATAAAAGCAAGGTCGTAACACTTATTTCACTGTACTACTCAGACTATAACTAGTAATTAGGAAAATAGAATTGCCGTGTGTAGAATCAATTGCAAATAAACAGGGCATAATGATAAAATGGCAGATAAAGGTTAACACGAGTACGACAAGAGGCCTTTACTTTGTTTGCAAAGTGAAAGTTTTCTTTACTTTACCTACAATACAATACAATCAGAGATTAAGAGAAAAGTCGTAAAAGAACTTTGTACAGATCAAGGATTGTTTTCATAAGTAAGGAAATAAAGCTCAACAATGCTGACATTCGTTCAACTTAATGAATTCTTACAATTAAAAGCACAAACTTAGTTTAATTAATCTTATATAACGTGTTTATATAGTTTGAAGGCAATATTAAGTATATAAAGCAAAGGTAAGTATGAAATTGTACAAACCGGACTCACTCTGGTATAAACACGTGCTTTGATATCAATTTCTAGGGAAAAATCCATTCAAATCTCTTGCATGCGAAGAACAACTCTTTTTCCACCTCGTGTAAGCAAAGCCGGTTTGGATGTATTCGAGTCTTTATAAGTCTTAATTGATATTATCTGGTAAGTAGGCAGCGATGTTTCGTAAGATTACTTGAACTTCACATTGACGTGCAATGTCTGAGGACAAGACTAGTATTGCTTTCAATTTGTGACGATAGTTACTTATAAGTATACCCGTAGGACTTAATTGATAATATCAGTATCAGTACTAAGATAATAGTGGGTCGTATTCGCAATTTGAAACGTTGAACGAAAACAAGTCCAAGTCAAAAGTTCTCGAAGTTAAGATAGGAAATGCCAAGAGAGCTAAGACACGAATTGGGAATGAAACACACAAACGACGAATTGGATTTAAAGCTTACGTTTATCTCGTCACTCGTGTTGTAACGGTTAGCGATACGATGCATGGAGAAATCGTTGTCTTGTTTTTCATGTGCACAGATCGACAAAACAAAGTCGACTAAGAATAAAGAAGACAAAGGGAAAGGCTGAAAGGAGTGACGGGTGAAAGAATGAAATACAAGAAGAAACGGATAATAAAATGATAAAGCAGTAGCAGAAGGCCAAGTCATTGCAAAGACACAGCATAAGAAAAGGTAGCAAGAGAAGGGACGAAAAGGCAAAGGAAGGGCAGGCAAAGCAAAAGACAGACACAAGATCTGAATCACATTAAATTAAATATCCTTAGAAGGAACCATCAGCTTGGATGATTCAATTAAGGAAATGAGACGATGACTATCGATGGTGCGATCACTATACGTTGTAGTAGTAGATCTACCATATGCAATCGACTTTTAGTATATTCATAAAATGCAACCTTAATGTATAACTATCGCCATCGCTTATGTACATATTTATATTCTATTAGTAGGAGCGTCTATGTTTTTCTGCATGTTTGCGATCACTGCAAGGATACAAGTAGGTAAGAAAGAAGCGTAACTGCAAGAAACTCGAGAGAAAGTTGCCTAATGGTGAAACAGAAGATGTTTCCCGAAACCAATCGCCGATCTATCCATCTTACGCGATTAGTAAACTGTCACGTGGCATGAACACTCTCCTTCTCTCCTAATAGTTTCTTTTTCTTTCCTAAATTGTAGCTTTCGCCTACCATGCTATTCTAACCTATTCTAACATCCTCTGCCTATATATGGCCTTGTTTTCGTCTTCCATATAGTACTAAAGCAATCTTGTGCAACATAAATTCGTTTTGGTAAACTTAATGACGAAATGAACTTTACGGAATTATTTGTCTTCTTCTTCATTCGACTGTAATTATTACTTTAGTCGGAATTACTGCAAACATTCAAGAAGAATGAATTTCCTCAACAAACTTTCACCTTTGCGACAATTCCCGTTATTGTGGAATGATAGGATGGAATAAAATAAGTCTGACAGCCGACAACTGAAAGAAACTGTACCCTATGGACTGCCTAGGCGATTCTGAAGTCCATTTACGATTTACCAAAGTCCAATGCATAGTAATACGGGTATAAATAGAAAAGAGTGGACACGGTCAGCACAGGAAACATAAAACAAGCCGGTCTCCCTCTCCCTTTTGTACTATAGTTGTCTATATTCTCTTTACATGCACCCATAGAGAGATGTTACTTTTAGGTATCTACTTATAAATTATACTTTACATACATACAGAGGTAAAATGACCCTCCAAGTTTCACTTAGTTGGTTAGCAGTTTGCCCTGCCATTGATTTCCGCTTTAACTATCAACATTGCAGTAGATGCGAATTGGATCCTGTAGGTTTAACTGAAACTCAAGTTTTTAGTTTCTGTGTCTGGGAAGAGGAGGAAGAGGCTAAAGTCCTAAAGCTTTGACTATGACTAGTGGGATTATTTATGACTGAATGAGCTGAGAGACGAGTAAGACAGATGCCTTACTATTACACCACCACTCGACTCTACTTACTCGTAGTGCTACTTCTGAAATGTATGTGTAACTCTATTTCCACTTTCTCCTTCAGTCACTTCCCTGTGTACTTATAGTACAGACAGACTCTTTGAATCTATTCTCCGCCACCCCACTTCACTTGACTTGTATTACAGGGACGCTTTAATAGAATTATACCCGAATACAATTTGACTCAAAGGCAATGAATGAAGGAATTCCGTGTTCTGTGTTTTAGTAGTAGCTCCCATTCTATTGCCAATACCAACTAGACCAAACCAAATCGAACCACAAGTAAGACTACACTAATACAAAGTCAGAGCCACCAACAACGATGGAATTCACAAGAGCTTTTAGTGTATGCAACATTTTCCGATATACATAATTCTCCAGTTCTATTTACGAGTTTACTTGTAGTTAGTTGGCTTGTCATGTTTCCGAAGACATCACAGCACAGCATGCTTTTATCAATCATGCTACTACTGAATTATGCCATAATGTAAGAACATTCCAGTAGTACAAGGCAAAAGCCAAGTAGTGTCGAGTGTAAACTCTCTCTCTCGACATATACATCAGTATTGGTAATTCTGTACTGCTACAAGAACTTCTTTCTTCAGGTATATCAATTATAGATGCATCAAGAACAAAGGATAAATTCCAGTCATATGATAAATGTAATAACGTAATTAGGTGACCTTCTTCGTAAACACTAACTTCCAAAGTAAAACTTTACTTCACATTCTACCCTGCACTATAACAAAGTAACAACTCACAAAACCCTCACCTAATTGTGAAATTATTATTGACGTGACGTAACTCACTTTTATGCACTAATAATATTAGTAAATATATTATCATCATCAAGAAGTACAACTTTAAATATAAGAAAAAACTTTCACTCTCTCTATCTCTCGCTGTACTCAACTAAATATTAGAGATGTGGCGAAGCTAATTTAATAACAATTATGTACCAGTTATTATTAATAGTATCATTATCTCATAGAGCTACTATTTTAGTTCCTATATAATTAAGCCTGCAGCGGTAAATTACTAACAAAAGAATAATATACCTGTATATGAACGTATCAGGTAACATATTACATTTATGTACATACACCTACTATTTTCGGATTATATTGCCTATTGGTATTATTGTAGCAAAGGAGAATGAGTGACAGTACAAGAGATCGAAATAAACTATAAATACACCTACGTACAATACTTATTTCTTGATTCGAGCCACCGGGATTTGGAATGGAAGCCATTGGCATTCCTGTCATGGCATCTCCCCTGTACTCGTACACGTTTAAGCCTTCTCTCCCTCATATAGGATCTGCCAATGGCAATCTATTTATATCTCCATTATTATATTCTATTTAATTCTACTATTGCACTAAATAGAGTGCACAATATATTTCAGGTATGTATATTTGTAATGCATAATGCGGGGATTAATTTGAAGGTATATATATAATTCGTGTCACATATCCCATTAGGGTATTACTACATCACTCGCTCGTGGTAAAAACCTCGCGATCCTGCGATCCAGGATACCGGGAAATTTTCGGCGAAGCCGAAAATTTCCTTGTTAAAACACAGGCAAAAATAAAAATTTGCGAAAAACATACTCGCAAATTTTTGCCTATGTATTTTGTGCCCAAAAAAAACGGGAAATTTTTCTGGGATAGCGGGAAGAAAAAGTTTTTTCCAGCAGCGGACATCACTCGTCGATATTAGGAGAAAAAGCACATTATGACATTGTCTCGGTAAGATCAATCAAATCAATCGTTGCACAGTTAGTTGGAAGGTTGGTAGTGTGCGTACTAATATCCCTAATTGAATTAGAATCATCGCTTCGTTCGTAGTCATCGCGTTACCCATTATTGTTCCCAAGTCTATAATATGCAGGTGAGCCTTGACGAGAATGTCTTTTTAGTTTATACGAGTCAAATGTGTTTGTGATGTGAATAGGTTTACATATGGATATAAGGATTAGTATTACATACACAACACATGACGAAACAAAACCTCTTATGACTTTCTGACTGCCATGAACTAAACATGAAGAATATTATACTACTTGTGTCATGCAATGCCACACAATGCAATGTGTCCTCTATAGTATTTAACGCAGTACATTCTCACAGGAGTCTATTCAATTCTATGTTCAATTAATAATGGCATGGCCTGAACTTAAGTAAACCGAAGCTCACGACGTATATAGCGATTGAATTTCTGCTTATTAATTAAACATTTTGTGTAGAGACAGTCATCCAGTCCCAATACAAACGCTGCAACAATACCATGATTCAAAATATAATATTCGCATATATATTTATCACGATCAGTAACTTAAAGTATAAAGTTGAGAGACTGATGCATCAGTGCAAATTATGTATACCGATGTCAACTCTGACTACTAAAGTTATGTCTTGGTTTTACCATATTATTTCAGATTGCAAATTTATGATTCATACTACACAATGTCAAAGTGACATTGTGTTTCGTGAGTTTGAATAATATTCCTGTAGCTTTCTGTGTCGAGTCGTTCGATTTGAGTGGAGGTGAGCATTAAACTAAGCATTAAAATGGCTTTGTTGGGAGTTGACTGAAACTGAAACATTCGCACGTGTATATAATGCATGCACACACATCCTCGTATATACACAGAGAGAACTTTGCGTTCAATAACCGAAAGTGGCCAATGCTGAAATTGCATTTCGGTGTCGTAGAAGAAAAGTATTCATTATGCAGAGCGTACACCATGTAATTTTCATCTAATAGGGCATATTTGATGACAGTAAATGAAAGGTAAGCAAAACAACGGCTATCGAAACCGATATAAATGTGACGACACATTTATTCTGACAGGCTCATATAGTAGTAGACTCAAAATACGTGTATCACCAACTTTGATAGGTCATACTAATAATAGCAGCATTTTATATGAATTTCTTACTCCAATTTTAGTCACCAGGAAGAAATTGGTTTTATATTCCTGACGAGTCTACTTATACAGATAAGTAAACTCTGAGCCAACTGTATATTTTTTCCTGGTTAGCCTTTTAGTAAAAACTCTTGAGTAGTGAGAGTTTTATATTTTCGGACGAGTAACTGCAGCTACCATTAAAGAAACGTTTTCAGTTCTTTTATTGCATGCAGTTCATTTATAGAGAAGGTTTAAGTGCTATCTGTACACACTACAAGACATGCTTGTAGTTTCAGAAGGAGCAATATTTTTTTATCTTTTTGGTGTAGTGAAGAATAATTTAGGCTGATGATGCTGATGGTACTGATAAGTTAAGCTACTGCGTATATTTGCAATTGGTCTTATAAATAATTTCAGATGGGTGTTTTTCAGAGTTGGTATCCCTTTTTGTCTCTCTGATTCAGTAATATTTACTTGTCCCACATCAGCCATGTTATTATTGACACTAATCTGCCTAATATTCTATTTTTAGTATCAATAAAGTAATTGGTAAACTGTGAAGCTCCCACAACAACAAGGCTCCTCTGGTATATGCGACCAACGAAGTGGAATATCAAATTGTATTAGAATTATTGTACCCTGAGGCGTTTTATGTGCGTTTCAGTCTTAGTTGACTTAGGGGACCACTTGACAGTATGTTGTTGTTGTGTAATTGTGTATAGCACGGATTCAGCTTTTACAGGGAAGCTTCTATCATCTAATATCAAGCATTTCTCTGCCATGGGATGACTTTATGCGTGCGTGTTTTATTTATGGATGTTGTAATGCAATAGACGTAATACGTAGCCTACTTTTACTGTTTACTGTGAGTGTGTGCAATATTCGTTTATACGTAACGTGCTCCTGGTGTTTGTATCGCTGTTCGTATATGGTATCTCTGTACTACAAGAGATGTGTAGTAGTGTAAGAAGAAATAATCGTAATTCGTAACTTAACGTGACTACACATACTAGTTGTAGCTTCTTTCATTCGTATTATTACGCTCTTGACTGATACATACCCCATCTGAATCCCTGAGGGGATTTCTTTCTTGTGTAATGGTTTGGTTAGTTTGAGTTTGTCATTCTCTTTCATTTCCTTTGCACAACACAAGAGTAAACTGAAAACTAATTTCTGCATTTAACATGTACCACTATACGACTATACTACAGACATATACTAGCATAACAAATCCTTCATTGGTATATGACCTGAAAATTGTAAGTGTGCAGTATAATCAATTTTAAGCTCAATAAATATTTTTAGGTTGCATGCATGCGATAATAGTCTTTGAGATTTTACTCAAGGCTATACATATAGATTACATACCAATATAAGATTATGTAAAAGTATAATTTGCAAAGAGAGAAAAGATATTACGAAAACAGTGGAATACATGTAGGAATTATCATCACATCCTATACGCTACGTCATAAATGTCACACGCAGCGCCAAATAAATTACCTCGAAAATAGCAATAAATGCTTTTTTCGTTGAGAAAGCAACATAGATCCTATTAATCGTATCATCTGGTGTAATAGCAGTACCTACACGAGCTACATGTAACCTGCATAAGTATTTAATACCAGTAATAATACAAAGAATGTTTTCCACCCATACACTTCAATGTAAACGGAAGGAAAACAAACTTAGCTAGTAGTATGTCTGTAATAACTATTTCCAGTTCCAACCAGGAAAAAATGTGTATTCTCATTTTGTGTGACTATGATCTCCATTTCGGTTGTATTACTTTATATTAGCAACATGTTTTGAGATATACTTTTATACAATGCCTCACTTTTTCTTGCAGTAGTGACTGTTGTGCTAGGTTCTTGTCTATAGTATACTTATGTTACAATGGTTGTGGTAGTTTACTCTTACGTATTATTATGATTCGTTAAGATTGCACCAGCATAGCTTACCATGCCCCATACCACAAAACCACCAGCAGAGGCTAAACAACGATAACGCTGCGCTACAACCATCATTACTTTTATTTCTTCAATTACACGGAAGCTTATACTTTTGCATGGGTTTTCTTCTCTGTGAAAGTGAACGAAATTTCGAACTGAAGACTACTTACATAACAAACTGAACTCCCAACTGGAGTAAATGTCATGTATTATAGAAATTATTACCTCAATTCACATTAAAAACTAACAAGTACTTTTCTCCGGCTGCTGCCCATAACCCATCCTAGTAGTAGCCACGTACAGATACCATCATCTTGAAGACATGCTGGAAATATTGAAACCACACTTGCCATGTATTAAGCGTTTGCATCCAGTAACTCAATTTATAATCAGCTATACCTTGTTTTCCTTTACGAGTAATTTCAATTACATATAACTACCAATATACTAGTGTAAAACGTGTAGTAGCCACCATATATAGCAATTACTTATTATTACAGCCCATTCTGTCTGTACCGTTGATATATTATTTCCTAATTTCTCAACGAGTGTAGCCAAGTACATGAACTACATTGTAAACTTTAATTGAAGAATATAACGATGATGTCATGCATTGCAAACACGTTCTCTGCAACTGCTACTCATAAATTAGATTCTCGATATACCATTTTAATCCTCTGTGCTCTATACTTCAGACGCTGCAACCAAATTAAAAATCAGGGTTTTATACAAAGGTAGTAGTAATATGACTTCCTCCATACCACCCGTATAAGTATAACTGTAAAATTATATATGTACCAAAAATAACGCTGTTTAATACCAACTGTGCTTTATTACAGCAACTAATACTCAAAGGCACTCCTTAATATTTAGTGTGTGGGTTGTTTTTGGTAGGATGGTTTGATCGGTGAAATTACAAAGGATATTATTACAACGTGCCCGTTGTGTGTGGTACATGGAAATATGTACTAATACAAAAAGTACATCCCCAGTACAAAGAAGAAGAGAAATTCATTGAAGATATTAGTACCTCTATATGCGAAATACCATAATATGAAGTAAAGTAAAAGTAAACTTCTCAATGTGTGTGGGCACTGGTACTTTACTTGTGTAAGTTTTTCTTGGTTCGCTATTAGATTAGATTAGCTTTAACGAAGATGAGACGAAGAAGAGAGTAGAAAAGAGAATAAAGAAAAGCTTGTGTGTAGGAATATTGCACTGCCATTCCTCTAATACCGCATAATATCATTCTGTTGAAAAGCTGGCATGGTGCTGGTAGGAAGTCCATTCGAATCTTTTTGTTTGCACAATCTGATAAATTACATACTGTTATTTGCTACTATATATAGATAGGTATATTCAAAAGAAATAGTTATGTAATAGCTACAATACTTCAGAAGAGATAATGTATATGAAGTATATTCAGACTGTCATTTTTACTGTGGATAAAAAATAGATAATAGTATTATTGGTGAGTTGAGTGCATGCGGATATAGCACTAATAGAAGTGAAAGTGAGATTACGCCTTTCTTTGCACTATCGTCATCTCGCTTTATCATCATAGTAGCGATAAGAACCCCAGAGGCATAGGCAGCCCCACCTTGAGCTTTTTTCAGGTTGGAAATAATTTTTCTATCACAACGCTTTTCCCTGCCCTGAGGTGAGTAGTGGTATGAACGGAGGGCTGAAGGGGAATAAATCTTTCAAGACAGTTACAAATGCAATAGTAGGTATGGTTTGCCTTGACTGTCCATGTGTATAACAGAAAGGAGGTTGAACCGTTTTAATGCACGGCTAAACCTTTACAAAGGCAGGTGGAAGTTTGGAGAAGCGAAAGAAAAACTGTGTATAAAGTTATTTCATTCATGCCATAGAGGAACAGTAGCATTATTTAAACATGTTATGAAATATTGTGGATAAAAACTTGACATGGCTACGACTGTGTGATAAAACAACATTATTATTCATTGTATTATTGTATGGAAACTATATTACAGACATATGGGTCTACTAAACCAGCGAAAAATTCGAAAGTCAAATCAGATTGTATTCACGTCCCAAGGGATGTCAGAGTGTGACGAGAGAAAATGTGCAAATATTTGTGTTTACATTACACATGCTAGAATGAAGTAAATAGGAAATTGTACATTCACATAAACAGAATACACTCTATATACGTCCCTATACACATTTATATTTACGAATACGACCTTCTCTTTACTTCATGTGTGTATGTATATACTAAATATACAAGAGGAAACTATATGTAGGTATTTTATGTTGTCTTGTTCAATAACCCAAGCCACTACTGTAATGTTACAGCATATGGAAGAGTGGTGAAAGTCCTGCATGACTTACATTAGTATTCTTTCCAATTTTACTTTTTATTAACCATACAGAATCTTTCACAGCGAACGAACTTTCATCTCTCTCCCACACATTCAACGTACCTAGTGGTATAACTACTTAGAGGTATTTTTGCAAAAGTATTGCAGGGAAACGTATACAGTTCGGATTTCTGATGTGTACAGAGATCCGTATGTGAATGTGATGTACTGAATTATTTACGTGTGTGTACGAAATGTATTAAATGCTCCACTTGCAATGCCAAACATTCTTCTGTTCTTGTATGTCAGTGAGAGTTTTCATGAGATTTGTAATTTCGTCGTGTAATGTGAACCATGGTGAAACCACACCACGTTTTACGTTATAGAAGCCGCGTTCAAAATGTAAATGTGAGTAATGTTGCTCAAATGAGTTTCATTACATAATGGAGCTCTATTGATTGTGCTTTATTAACGTGTCAAAACGACACATGCAATTGAGCTTTTTTACAATTACCATCAGCTCTTAAATGAACTATTTTTCATCCGAAAACACATAAAATCAAACGTGATAATTTAAATCCATACTATCCTATATATTGAGTTAATTTTATATGGCTAAGTAACTAAATATTAGGTTTACTATTTACAGATACATCCTTCATCCACTGTCTCTTTTCTCCACAATTAAAATTCTTAAGACTTTTAACAGATTTAAAATTGTCACCTCTTCTTGGTACTTTTATTTACGGAGTAACCAATTTCGAGCGGTTGACCCTGAGCTTAGAACAAATCTAGACAATAAGGCAGACGCACTACTCACAGATTGCAATACCGGTAAGTCTCTAGAAACTCCATTGCTTACCTCAAACCAAAACTAATTCTCGGTACCAATTTAAATGAAGTACAAAGAGTTAAATTACAAGTTTAATTCGCCTAATAAGGCATCTTTCAGAGTTAGTGAACACTTTTTCTACTACTGAATGACTTTCTTTTGTATCTGTGTGTATTTGTGACATGTGTTTAAATTGTCCTTTTGTTGATCCTCAAGTTTTATCCAGCTTTGTCTCTAAATATAATTAAGCATACCTATATAGGTATTTGCAATTTAAATGGAAAATGCAATAAAAACTGATGTCACAAATACAGTTGTATAATGAAATCAGTCAGTGTAATGAAATTAATTGCCTAATTAATGTGCAGACATGAAGCTTGTAATGGAAAGTACAATAGAACGTTTGATGAATGCGCAACGGTTCATGTAAACTCGTTTGGGAAGTTGGCAGTTATAAGGCTATGACTTAAATATGTGTAAATTGATACAATGAGCTATGGAAGCCTAACAAGTAAGTCACGTTTATCCCTTTTCCAGCTTATACATAAAATTTTATAGGTAGACTTAGTTCTAATAACAAAACTTTATTATTAAATTATTATATAAATTTATTGGACTGATAGTGCTATATATGCATGAGATGATCAAGAAACTTATGCAAAGAACCATTTCAATGACAAAGTGTTAAAGGTGAGCATACCGAAAAAATCTTTTTAAGTTGATAGTCCCATAAGTGCACTCAAAACAAAGTTTGAAATTGTGTATAACACTTGTTTCAAGAAAACAGCAAAAAATGTATCTCCAGACTCTAACAAAAGTGTTCAATACAAATTGCATTGGAACCTCACTTGCGTAAAGCTCTAATAAAAAAATGATTTGGCAATTTGTGTTTACTAATATATGTTATACAAATATATGATATTACTTGCTATAAAAGTTTCTATATGATTGATAATATTAATTCTACATCTTCTGTAGTTATGGATCATGTAATTGCTTGAAGTTAAGTTGAGTTTGTAATTTGTAAGCTGGACGAAGCTTTTGATTGGGGCGACTTTCACCCAACCTGCCATGAGCTTTGACGCAGAAAATAAATATGGTAAATTAAATACTGTGTCAATACATTGGAGCTTTTTATTGCGTTGATCTGCATGAATTATTCGTTTCGGTATAACTACACACATTTGATGATGGAACAATGCATTCATTGAATTTTGTCTGCCAATCACAGAGTAATATTAAACCATTGTTGTACATATTTGCATAAGAGAGGATGAATATTTCAGACACGCACCACTTCACTCCAAAGGACCTGTTCGGTTGAGTTGATAGAAAGCTAACAATTAGACTGAGATTACTTACATAATGCACAGCATTATTAAATCCCACGTATGTAACTCTTTTCATCTGCATTTTTCCTTATGTAATAATCTTTTTTGTGGTCCTGGCAGAATATCATCTCACAAAGGATATTTACGACAGCCAGGACAGAGACACTCTCAACGAACAATACGACTGAGTCTAAAAAGGAAAACTGCTGTCTTACTTTTCAAGAGATGGTCTTATGATGGCAATATCCGATTGCACCCATATTATCTTCTGTAATATCTAGTACTGTCATATTAGCAAAATTACTATATGTTTTTCATATTATAAAATATGTACATGTAGGTAAGTATGTTATATATCGCATCTTGGCCATGGACAGCTCTGATATTGTTTACTCGTGTCCATTATCGTCCTACGTATAAATAAACTTTCCATGGATCTCTGTTTCCAGCAGCATCACACAAAGAAAATGTCTTAGCTCGCAAAAGAAATAATATTAATAAGTCACATAATATATAATAATATATCATAATATAGAAATAATATACCTGTTAGTAAATTGTACAGTAGAAGTTTCTAGTGATTCTCTGAGATAAATGTCGACTAGTTAGTCATTTAGTGGATTATTACACGTGTACACTTAAAAAAATCATTATTGCATAGTATTACGTTTCATGTTTAAAGCCTAGAATTATTGAATGTAATGATTAATGATATATAAAATAACCTTATGTGTTTATTATCTATAGATGAAATTCCTAATAAAATTCATACAATATTCAGTTCGTCAACTTAACATAACTTTATTCACTTTGATTTCTCAACGTGGGTTTGTGTGAGAAAACAAACAGTTGAAATGAAAGAAATTGTATACACAATTTGGGGGTAAACTGAGAAATTTATACAGTTAGTGTTTAGCGATTAGCCGGATACACGGTATACACCTAATGTCACCTAACCATTAGTACTAGCATAGGTACGTCACATTTTTATTTATCCTTAGTGTATAGTATACATAATACGTACTATTTATAAATATAAAGCATTTCAAGTGACAATCATTTTCATGCGTTTCAGAAGATATTATTAGAAAAAATAATTTCACGAATATTTGCCATTAAAAATATTTATTGTAGCACTTCGTAATTCTAATACTTGCAAAGTGCAGGTCTTTTTAACTCCCGTACACCCGTCTTAGTCCTGTCTTCTGTTTATATTGCCTTTGGACACGTTATAGACTGCTAAAACATGATTTCAAGTTATTTTTATTTGTTATTATAAAAAAGTTTGCTAGTTCTACTACAGATGAATGATATAAGTGGCATGGTAAGAATGGTGAGTTATATGGACCTAAGTAAGTCACCAATTCTATTTTCTGCTCTTGATGAAAGGAGACTGGACCGTAAAATCAACTTATTGCACAGTTCATGTAGTTCAGATTGCGTAATGGAAATCAAGTCAACCACACAGTGAATTTTCATCGTCTGAATTCTCTACTCTCAAAACTGAGTAGGAAAGCTTTGTATACCCTTTCACATTCACAGCACACATTTTAATGCAATTGTTCACCCAGGAGGGTGAATCAAACTAGTCTCGTATAAATTCACCAAGAAATCCTCGATTCTCGGGTAAATCAACCTTAATATTCAATTGGCTCACTCATTGCCAGTTTTATTATTTTATTGCCTTGTACAACATCATTGCCTCTCCCATAGTCTCTCACCGCTCTAAATCCCTCTGTCTATAACTCTAAAATCATTTTTAACTGAAACCTCCCCAAATGAATCTTCCAAAAACTAAGCAAAATATTTACTATTTACGTTTCTTGGCAAAAGTTGGCAGAATAAAAGTTTTCTTGGGATTATATAATTATGATTTTTCAAGAAATCCCATGTTTCACACGCACAATATTTTTCTTTACGTTATTGTAATTTTGTAAGCTAAAAATGAATGCAGTATGATTGCATTGAGAAAAGTGTATTTCATTGAGTCAGTTTATAAGAAAGGAAGAAAACACGCCATTTGGTCTGAAAAGGGTATTCTTAGCGAGTGCAGTGTAGTTTTCATGAAGCTGAGCTGCTTTTATTCATGAATTGAAGACATGAGAAATCATGAATAAGAATTTCCTACTCCGTGCACCACACCATTGTTAGCCGAGACAAGTAACTCGTCTCTGCACCTCGGGATTCATATTTTACACGTCAAATGCACTAAAATGAGACGAGACGAGCAACGGTAACGTTCATGAATGAAATGCGTTTTGTTTGTGTATTCTCTACAGATGGGTTAACAATAACCCAATGTGGTAGGGCATCTGCAACTTATACGCTTTACATTTATCCAATATAAAACGTCTCTCTATACATGGAACACCTCCACATGCCTGAATTCTGCCTTTGTGGCTACAAAACATAGAGCTAATTAGAATTTCTTTATTGTGATGTTGACTTGAGCTTTTCTCAGGTCTGGTCATGGTAAGAATGACTCATGAAGAAAAACTGAAATGATGAGAGGAAGTTATAGTAAATACCTACAACACATGAATTTATTTCATATTCTGTTTTATTGTACTACTGATTGGTTAAATAATGTCTGTAGACACACAATACTAACTCAAAAGCAAAAAATAAATTATAAGAAAGAATTACGCTGTGTGTTGCAGTACAGACAGATACAACTTCATTGTGCACCAAAAAGAACATTATGGGTGGGAAGTTATCTTCACGAGCAATACAATACAGGTAGCAATTTTTTGACACTCTGATTAAGTCCAATTTCTCAAAAAGCTATATGAAATGTAACATTGTGAAAAGTTTCAAAGATATGTCTCGTATTTACATTCAATGTCCATGCATGCAACATTTTCATGTGAACCGGAACTACCACGAAGAAAATGATTCATATTTAGGTGAACATAGAATAAAATGCATATACCAATATGTGTATTATACTCTAAGTGTAATTCTCCATTATAATCCATTTTAACAAAAATAAAGGTATTCATACACATGTTCATAGATATTTGATACATAAATCAATCTACACGGGATACTATAATAAACCATTTGTAACGGTCCAATAAAGTAGCGGAGAAAACAGGAACACTGTATTCATTCTATTCACAAATGCATGCTATCAATTGTATGCTTCATTTTAACCAACATTTAATTTTCCATAATCTGCAATCATTAATCCGATATTTTTATTCGTTCGCATATTTTCTATGTACAAGGAGTTCAAACTGTTTTTTAAATTGATATACATAAAATAAAGAAAATATAACTTGCAAGCAGAAACTTTAGAAACAGTTTAGAGTATAAATACAAATGACAGTACAATAGTTTGTAATAGAATGCATGTTGATTACCCTTAAAACTAAAAACCCAGTGGACTTCTGGAGGTATACTAAGTATACGTGTATTAGTAATTTATCCATAGTATTGCAGGCATATTTTATACAAAGGTAGAATTCTTTAAACTAAACCAAGACAAAAATAATATATCTATATTTTATACCTTGAGATTATAATAATAATAGCAGCAATAGAAAATTTTGGAATCTACTGTAATTTTAATAAAATAATTTTGGCCACTAATTTATTTTTAACTGGCAGTAGCGCAATACTGAAAGAGTGAGTGAGGATTGAAATGGAAGTTATGAATGAAGGAATATTTATGAAGGAGGGTTCTACAAATATGCAAATGAATACGCATCTCCTGATATTATTTTATCAACACTACACAAAACGTAATAATCTCTACAAAAGTACAAAGTAAATCTGCATTACGTTGTATACATAAACACACCATCTCCGTCTATATTTAATATGTATGGTTTGCTCCCGTCAGTTAAGCTAAGCTGGTGATTTTGTGTTTATGATGGGAATGTCATGCACATCATATTGCTATTATTAACCCAAACCAAACAAAGGTCAACAATGGCCCTCCGTGCATATCAACGCTGAATTCGGTGAAATTTGGTGAAGGAATAGGGACGCGACGGGTTGTGCTGAAGATTAACACCTAATATCCATGACTGCTGTTCATCAATTCCAGATTCCATATTGTTCCCGTTGTAGTAGTAATAGTAATATATAAATCACACAAACAAGATACCCGCTTTCCGAGCGTGTGCCGTGTCCTATTACAAATTTGTCCTGTGTCTCTTTCCGTCCTACCACGATTCATTCGTGACTTTGTTCATTCTAATTCACAACTCATGCCGAGGAATATCCGTCCCACGTTAATATTATGTACCTTTAGCTTAGCGGGTTGCTTAGTCCCCGGGAGTATTTACATTGAACCTGTACAATAACCCCGAAGAAACGAACATCTTTATATAAGCACCAGGATTTACTTCCTATATATATTCCCTATATATATTCCCTGTATATTTTCTATACATATATCATTATGAAAGAGGCTGTGATGTTTATATCCCGGTTTGTTAGTACAGAGGGAGAAATGATTGTGCAATTCGGATGCGGGCATTCCGTTTATCTTTCTGGCGTTGCCTGGCGTTGTTATGATGAGATGGACAAGCGTGCCCAAATATTTATTGATGAATGGAAAGACGATGGGCAGCGAGTGTTGAGCCAAAGGCGTGTTCTTGACAGCCAGAAAACGACGTGTTTTCAATTGAATTTATTAACCATACAATGCACCATATAAATGCACAGTGCCCAAGACACTTTCTTTTCTCCGCATTTATACAATTCAGAGTTTTATGACTGGGACGCGGAATCTTCCACAGCTTCACATTATTATTACATTCTGTCCATGTCTATGTCCACCAAGTCTACTTTACTTGCTTACGGAAATGTCCCCTTTTTTATATACACCCTGGCTTTTTTCTTTGTTGTGAAAATGTTATAATGTTTTTTATACATGCAGTAGTTCTATTTATAGGCTTCTTTTTGTATAATATATAACTTATATCTATAGATATGCGTATTTACATTTCAATCCGTGTAATAATTGAAATTTGCATGTTCCTACTATGGGAAATGTATTTTTTACTTGTATAGACGGGTTTGGCGATGACATACGCACACGTAAGGATAAGTAGTAGTTATGGAATTCCTGTATAAAATGTATGCGTAATTTTATTCTGGAAATGTATACTTTATGTATGAACATATAGATTTTTTGCATGGAGCTTCTGCAAATATTCTAATTCATTTTATACATGTTTAAAAAGCAAAGTGCTCAGTGTTTTTCGTGATTTAAGTTCATCCTCCTTTATCACCAATTGATCTCTCCATCATAATTTTGTTTATTTTAGCTTAAACTATGTCTTTGTTACTTAAATGTTATCGAGGACATTGAAACTAATGTGTTGGTATAATATGCTCATGCTCTACAAACAGAAACGTGTGCTCCTACATTTTTTAATTTTCTTGCTTGAAAAACGTGAGTCTAAAAATAAGTACTTACACATTGTCTCATTTATTTAATAGTTTTCTTTCACATTATTTACTCTGTTTCTTTAACTCTTTGCATAATGACACATACCTTGTAATAAACGAACTGAAAAAAACCTGGAAGAAATGCAGAAGTCTTTGCAGCCTTTTTGCTGTGTATACAGTTTTCGATGTACATAATGCATACGCGATGTACCTACACACCCTAAATACCATAATAAGTAAATATTATATTGGTTATGTGTATTAAATTAATATTTTCTATACTTAAAAAATTATAACTATATTCTCTATACCTAAAACATTCTGTCTATATATTTTCTATACTTAAAAAATTCCATCCACACTATTTTCTATACTTAAAAAATTCTGTATACATTTTATATACAGGTTGTAAATTTGAATATGTTCATAGACAACCCACCTACGTCGAGAAAAGTAATTCACTTAAACTGTACATACACAACATAAGCCATGTCGTATTTTATGTATTTTAATTCCTGAAGCACTCAAGAATGTTTTATTTACTTTTCATAAGCTGTTCTCTCGTCATGTTTAAAGTTGAAATACTGAAGTCGAGTGTACTGTTTGAGCACTTGACTTTTTCAGCTCACGTTCACTGCTGTAAGCTCATCAACAATTACATGAGCTATGCCAAGGCATTCGGTAAGCAAACTTGAGTGCTTGCACAGAGTACAGTAGTATGCAAATGAGAAATTGCTTCGTATATACACCAACAGCTACGCTTAATACACACTAATGAAATATTATAGCAGTTTTAAGGCATGAGTTACATTACATTAGTAGAATGACGAGCGAGCCATTTCAACTCGCTTTATTTGTATACTCAAAGTCAAAGCACATACAAATACGAGTAATATGTCGAGAGAGTCAACACATCATTTTATACACAGACAGAGACATGCAGTCTTATAAACATTCACCTAAGTAATATCATCAGCATGGAATATTACGACTATTCCATGCAAGGGAAGAATTTAGTTATGTTTCTTGTTTATATAAATTAGTTGGAGCGTAGATCAGAGTATTAATAATAATAATAAGTAATGCCTAGGTTGGAAATGTGAGTGAGTAGTGAGGAAATAGTGATGTGACTACTACAACTACTCTGACTGCGACGGTTGGTAGGGAATAAGCAAAGTTGCCAAGAGGGTGTGTCAACAATAATGGTGCACAGAAGCTGGAGAGAGTGTAAATGAAGGAGAGTCAAGTCCTCAACCACCATCACTCCAAAAACTCAAACCACCACCACATCAAACATCCTAAGCATAAGAAGAAATATTTTTTATACCTTTATACATCTCCACTTTCAGCAAAAACTATGTGGTCACCTTTGCAACGCTATGCCAGTCTTTTACTTACACAGGGCCTATATGTATTTAGCTATGTACCTTACAAAACACGACATACGAACCTGTATAAGGTATTAAAATATATAGATATTTCTCTATAGATTTATAATAAGTGGACACATCGTGTTTAAATGACATGTAATAATAATAAACTGGTCAAAACCTGGTGAACATAAACAACGTAGTTTCGTAAAAACAGTGAGAAAGAATAACGCACTATAATTACAAAATAAATACATACCTATAGATATTTTAACAATATGATTGTTGTTATTTTAGTGTTTTTGGAATGGCAGTATATGTCTGTGTCATTGTCGATTCCTTTACAAATCGAACCTCATCAAACGGTTGCCTGTGCATATGTAGGTAGTATAGCTACTATAAGTAAAGTACGTAAAGTAATATAATTTACATAAAATGTATTGTATTATTGCCTGTGCATATTTAACTTTTCACTGGTTAAATATTTTAACTTCTTAGTTTGTAGATCCAAGCCTAGTCCCGTCTCCTGTGAAAATGGATTCGTAAAATTAAGTTAGCAATTATTGTCATTTACTTTATTTAATTTTGAAGTTTGTAGATTATACGCACTGATATATCAGTTGCATGTAATTTAAAGTATAAGTGTCCAATGTCATGCAGGAGTTGACCAATTGACACCATCTTATAGAACTTAACTGCACACAGGGTCTCAATCTCAATAGTTCTTGTAGCAAATTTGAATGAATTCTTTCAAACTGTTCTTATTGAGTTATCGTCTGAAGAGACAGACAGACACGAAGAACATTCCTATAAAACAACTTCGTTGTTTAATAAAGCAGTTTGAGTCTATATGGAATAGCTTGCTTATATACGAAATATCCATGTTGTACTTAAACTAACATAGGAAAAGCAACCCACGTAATTGCTGTATCCTTTATACAAGATATGTAGTATTATAAGATATTAGAGTAAAGTGTAGAAGATAATATGAAAGACGAGTATAAGTTATAGGTAATTCAAAAATGACATGGCCAAAATCGTTTTCGTGTAAACAAAGACAAAGCAAACTAATCTGCAAAGTGCAAAGTCATGACATTTTTCTCGGTCGAGCCACCACACAGCAACGAAACCCAGTGGATTGGTAAATTAAACAGCTTTGTGTTTCGGTCTTCATGTTCGTATTTCATTTGGTATGTTGTTCAAGACTGTAAGGAAATAACTCTGTTTGTTTGGACAATACGCAATGTAACTGATGGCTCCTTCATACACATCGTCCAATTTATCCACGTTTTAATTTTTTTAAGAAACGATAATATGATAGATACCTTTTAACATCCCGAGAAGGAAAACATTGAACCTGCTTTAATACAAGCTAAGAATAATTATTTATATAAATTACCAATTACAGTAATTGGTGTTACTCGCTGTAATTATCACATATCAGTCAAAAAGTCAAAAAATATTACCTTAAATTTAAAATTGCCAATTTACAGCGAAATGATTGTTGGGATTAACAATTTTAATGATGCATTGTTTCAGGCGTGCTTCATAAGTGTAAAAGCAAAACTGATACAAAACCTTTGAGCAAATGGCAAAACATTACAGGAACAATTTGAATAAGCCTTGTTGGTTTTTATACGTAGATAAAAACGATAAAAGGTCATTGCGTTTGATATAATTCTGTTTCTGGCCTGCTATTTGCATTTCTTCATAGAAATCGGACAATTTGCGTGAGACGAAGGTTAATTTGTGTATAAGAGTAGGAGACACATGGAGGAATATCGTTTGTAGTGTATGAGATATAGGGAGGGATGAGGTATATTGGAATCGATAAGAATTGGGAATGGGAAGCACATCAATAGGAAAATCGGATGCTGCTGGTGAGCCGTGTGTTTCCCTGTTCATGTAGCATGTCCACAGTCACATCCTCATCATGTTATACTAAAGAAGGCTTTGACTGTGACTTGGCTTTGATCGGTTTCCCTGGATTTCTATTATGAAGTCACGTAGAGATAACACTTGACACGGTCTCTCACTCTTCTGCCTTCGCTGCATATTTCTTTCCCTTTTCTGTCATTTCAATCCTCAGTTCACTCTTCCCGATGCAATGCACCACTACCATCACTCTTTACATACAATATCTACACACACAAACTTTCCTGCTCCGTCAGGACTTTTTCTAGATAAACATCCAAAATCCTATTTCGTATTTCCTAACTCAACTTCATAACTTGCAGTTTTATTTAATATTCCATTTCCACTTTACCTTCAATACAATTTATGTGTGTACAGTACAACCAGAAATGTATAAGGCAACGTTTTTTGAAACAAACAATTCATTTTCAATTTTTCTTATATCAGGAACAGGAAACAGATATCTTGCGATGTAGGCAGTAGCTACTATACTAAGTAAAGTAATCAAAGTACTTAATATAATTTACATATAATGTATTGTATTATTATTGCCCTGTGCATATTTAACTTTTCACTGGTTAAATATTTTAACTTCTTAGATTGTAGGTGTTTCTTTGTCCGTTTCTGTGTCATACCTATGTGAAATAGATTCGTAAAATTAAGTTAGCAATTATTGTCTAGGCACAATAAATTTTAGGCATTTTTACTGCATTTATTACATAATACGTGTCCTGATCGTAATAATTTGTCCAAAAGTACAGTCAAAGTTACTCTGTGAAAAAGTAGAAACTGCTAAACGAGATCTTTTTGTGTGTTCCTGTGAAATGCAATTGGAATAGCGTAAAATTAACAAAGCGGAACGAAGGCAATCAGACACGTAATGAAAAGCTGAATCGAATAGGATTAATATTGAACTTTGATAGGGAGAAGGAGATAGGAGCTGGTGGCTCTGGCATGTTAAATTAAGCAAAGTTTTATATTGAATAACAACAACTGATGAATTGAGGGCTGCTGAATGTGAATCTGCGTGAGTAATATGAACATCACTTCTATATGTCTGTCTTTAGACACTCTGCAAGCATATTAGTGTTATACCTGTTGTTACTTTCTCAAAGTTCCCGACTTCTGTTCTGCATGGCTCATCTCTTCACCTCTCCTCCCTTTATTGAGTTTTGAATTACCCTACCTGCTCAGATTCACGTTCAACATTCAAACGAGCTAAAACGAATATTTATTACATTTACGGCACGAGCTTCCAGTCAGACGCAGACAAGTAATGAAAATCGCTCTTCCACTCCAGAATTACCCTATACGACCATTACTCACACATTTATATTTATACTACCCATTTTACAAACCTCCTACTCACACACACTAAAAATATATACACTACAATTTCCCTGGCATCTCATAATAACACAAGATTATTGCTACAGGTACATGCGAGGAAACTATTCACAACTAATCTCATGATTTACAAAGGATTCCACATCCTACTCGAACATAAGCTGGGCAGCTTAAGCTCTAAATAACTTTCATTGTTAGGGTGATTGATACCTGCTGCTTATGCCTACGCAGATTCTCTTGTAAAACTCCCCGCTTAAATAATGTCGTAATAATAACTACCTAGAAATATCTGTACTTATTTAGATTTATCCCTTTATGGAGAAAGCTACTTACATAAATCCCTTAGGAAATATCGGATATTTTGTGTGCAAAGCGATTACTTGAGTCATACAACTGTTTTAATGGTCACTTGAAATATCTCGATCTATAAATAGGTCTCTACGAATTAGTGTAGGTAGTCGTAGAGTAAGTTTATCATTAGTAATTATTACGAATTATTATTGCTAAATCGTCGACAACAACAACTTGACCTTAATCCGATATTTTGCAGAGAATATTCAATAAATGGCAACTCACGTTCATTTATTTGCAAATAGACACCTGGGATTTATTTAAAATTATATAGGGTTCGTATAAAAAACGCATTGCGTAATTGGTACATATATGGAACTAAAATAAATATAGTATCTGTATTATGTGGTATAGAGGCAGTTTGGTACGTGTGTTAAAGGATAACCTTAATACAGCATGAAGATTTAAATATTATTGTTCATCTAAATCCTTACATACAGTAAGAGAGAATAAACATCACATAAATGTATACTCACACTAGAAAGTAGAATTCATCCTTTTCTTCGTTCACAACAATGCAAACCTACCTACAGAGTTGTAGTCACTAATCTCTTAAGTGTTTGTGGCAACCAGCAATCAAAATATTTATGTAGACGAGAAAAGACCTACAGTTGTAGGTTGTAAGGTCCTTTTACTATAATACTATTCGTTACTTCACAAACTACAAATAAACATCACATCACAATAATTTTTTCATGCAACAACCATAAACACAGCTAATACTAAGCAGCTACTTCTCACTAACCTAATCAATTTGAGTTTAAATACTATATAGTACTGCTAATGTATTAATATTATACGGCTACAAAAATTATTTACCTATCATTTTGCATCATTGTTCTTATCAGAGATCTCATTTTGATGTAATAATAGTAATAAAAGGTTATAGTAATTAGAGCATTAAATTTTATTGCCTTGGCCTTGTTGATACATACTATTGACCAGAAAAATTTTACAACAACCTGCAATATATTTATTATCACTTTAAATTGTTGTTTCAAATATTCTGTGGTGGCTATTGGAATGAAACATTAAACGAAACTAAATTCTACTTGCTTTGCTACAAGAACTAAATCAAAACAGAAAATGAAGTTACCTATACAAAACCATGTACAATTTGCATGCAAAATTTCGCCTGCTAAATTCTCCCTCATTTTACATACACGAACTACATGTATAATTCTTTTGTGTATATGCCATAATAGAATTGTCATTAATTTCAGCGCACTAGAATTAGTATATGTAAATTTGCCACATATGAGACTTGCACAACACATCGAAAAGGTGTGAAACGACTTAGCTGAACGAATATTGTTCATGTTACAATTGAATTTCTTGGACAGTTGGAATAATAAATGTGTAGTCGCAGTGTTTCTTGACATGTACATGTACAGGACAGACAAAGACATGCACAAGAGTCCACTCCATCACTAAAAGATGATTGTGTCGTGTCTTGGAAAAGTCTGAGGACTTTATTTTCCATTTATTAATTGTCGCCGAGTCTTTTGTGCGACTCAAGAAAACGAGATAGCTGTGTGTGGCAAAAGTAGAAAGGCATCCATACACAATTCTCATTCAATTCTCATTCATCGTATTTTTCCCAGTCACAAAAACACAATTCCTCCTATATACTAACATACACACAATCCTTAGTCAACATGATTATTTATTTTCCCTGAAAGTTATTGTTACGTTCTTATTATTGTTCAGAGATATTTCATGTGTCTCTCCTTGCTGAAATATTCATACAGCTCCATCACATCAACTAATGCGCATTTATTGTTATTATTATTATTTTCGCTTAAGATTATGACATGACCTCATGTAAAGTCTCTCGTAGACATCAAATATTCATTTCTAGTTCACTCGCGTATAGTTATTGTCAATTTTCATTTCATGGCACACAGAAATACATAAAAGAGACATGACTGTAGTGGGATTGTGTAATAATATGGATTTGAAGCTAAGCTAAGCTATGTGACGACAGGGCAGAATGTTCTACATCGTACATTGCATGTTTCCTTCAGTGTCTCTTTCAAGTGGTTTCCTTATTCTACTTGTCAGCAGTCCAAATGAAAGAATGACGAACTTCGGTTTGAAGAGGGGAATCGTCTCGTGAGGTGAGTACTGAGTACTACGTGTCATGCCACTATAGCCGTGTTATTTCATTCTTTTACTCAACTATACAAAAACCTACGTATATTTATATACTTTTTCATAATATCATACATAGTATAATTTGTAGTATAGAGACAGACAATGTTTGTGTATGGTGATGTGACTTGTCTGACTGCGGACACAATCCTACAGCAAAGGAACATGTCCATAATATCTGCATTTTAAACGAAGATGATGATATTATTATTATTTCCTATACGAATATAAGAAAAGTAGAAAATATTTTATAGGTATATGCTAAACTAGAAAATATCTTTATAAGTATACGCTATTAAAGTAGAAAATATTATTACTATATGATGTACTAGCTATATTATATATTAATTCTAATCGTTAGTTCATGACTGCCATATACATAGAGAGTTAAGGCATATGTGTGTGTGTGTGTGTTTAGACAGAAAAATTCAGATGTTCCATGCAAAATATGCATAGGAAATAAGAGGAAAGCGAAGGCTGGGACTTGACGTACAAAGTAAAATGTAAGACGGAGAGAGAAAACACTTGAGTGTTGGATGTATTCAATTTGAAGCACTCTTCCAAATGCCAATATACCTTTGCTATTGTCATTTCTGAGTTTGCACAAGGTCTGTCTGCATTCTACTACGAGAATGTCCTATGTGTCACATCACACGGAATTTTTGAACTAACACACGGGCAAAACATCTACCTAAAGGTACTTATCATCATCACAAGCTTCAAAATCCGTATAGATTTTCGCTTCTTTTACAAACATGTAGTGTAGCCTTCGTTTCCCTTGTGACATAGAAGTCTTATGCTCATACTCTCTTTTGTATCGAATATATTTATTTCAAATTTTCTATCTCTACACGGTCATCTCCGTGTTATTTTCGTTTTCTCAAGATTATCGACTCTTAATTGTACAAAATATTCCAAAAGAGTCACATAGCTATGTACACTCAGAAATACTACAGTATGACAATTTCAGGATATCTTTCTTTGCATGAATTGTGTTTGTTGTCAAATTATTTTGAATCAGGTGATGGATAAGATGCTTAAAGTCTTCCTTGTATGCAGCAAGTACACAAACCGTGTACATTCCTTCTATGTAAACCATTTTATGTGTAAAAATCACGTTTACTTAGGGAAACTGAGTTTTACTATACACAAAGTTCCTTTTGCTACTACTAAAGACGTCTATACTATTATAAATGCAGTGAGCCACACAACACTGCCACCATGAATGTATGGCATGGCATCTATCCCTTCTTGTCATCTTGAAAAGTTAACCTGAATCTGTGAGTCTTTATCATATAATAATGGAAACGCAGAAAGTGACGAGTATTTTCTTGACTTACCTTTATCTACAATACCTCCTCCTTACACACACAACGTGATGTTATTGTGATTTGGAAAAAAAGTTTTTCCAGTTACTCCTATAAAGGTATATCTGTCTAAGCACACGTTGTGTTAGTGTGGAATCCAATCTGTAGGATTGAAAACGTGTTCCATTGAACAAGAATTCAATTTACTCTTCTTTTCTCCTCCTATGGGAACTAACAAGCTCGTGTACATGAGAGCAGTGTATTATTCAAGCATTTTATGTCACTGCAGTATCATTCAGAGTATAGTGTCGACTAAATTGACTTCATTTCTTGTAGCTCAGGTACACAAGAGAGTCTACAGCCATCGTCAGGCACCTATACACAATTGTAACATGAATTCAAAGTTCCACAGCATTTTCCTTTGCAAATTCGAATTCTTTCGCTTGGACATGAACATTTTGGTATTTTATGTATGCAGGAGTCAAAATCGTATAAAAACTCACAGGAACGGCAATGCAAAGGAAATACGAAGAAAATTGTGTAATCGGAGAATTGCCACGGATAATATGACGATAGTCGCTGTGTTTTACATGATCATGTGCACAGGAATTAAAGAGGTGGACGAATACACTTCACATCGAAGCAAAGGCATCGCCTTTGTAGTACAAGACATGCGGACACAGCCCTATAGCAATGTAATGCAATAATGTGCGCGGTCTGTGTGTGGGAGTCTAAAAGTATGTAGGAGTAGGAATATTATCCGTCTATAGACGCAATAGTAGTACTTAAGGGCAGCTTATAGTTACCGTGCAATTTTGATGCAATTTTGATGCAATTCCCGTGCTATTCGATCATTGCTCTGGACTGGAAAGTCGGATTGAAAATCCGATGTATATCTTTTTA
>JABASD010001199.1:0-45367 GCA_019776165.1 Pogonognathellus flavescens | reverse complement strand
ATTACTAACGAAGGAGAGAGATGATTATTTTCTTATTTTCCCATGCGGTTGTCTACGTTGGTTTACGAGGCTTTGTGATTCGGTTTTGTTTATCTCGCCTTGTCTTGCTTCAATTTCGCCTTTCTTATTTGCCTTGTAATATTGTTTGCAGGCACAAAGAAGCCGAGCTTTGCAATATCATCATCACAATCAATGATTTGATTGAATTGACCTTGCAAAATCAGAGTAATACAGAGATTCGTTTAGTTCCATAGCCCTTTTTGCCTCTTGAAATACTATGGCTTCACTATTTGTACATTGATACACATATTATAAGAAAGCACACCTACCACCATTATTATTGTAACAAGTAGTAGTTTTACAAGGTACGCCAGGTAGCGAATAAAAATTCAGTTTATTATTAATATACTGCTGGAATTATAAAAATGGCTGAATGAAACTGCAGAATTAATACACGCTCTTGACACCACAGGCCACAGTGTGGATGTCTGAAAGAGATTTAATTTGATTTCATTATTTCTAAATCTATTGTACTAAAGTAGCATTTACAGCCAGAGTTATGTAAAGTGTCTCTATAGTATAGGCACGTTGTAAATGCAGCTAGCAAATATTTTTGTGTAGGTATTTTATTTGTGATGTGTGTGAATATTTATTTCGACATTATTTTTGTATTTATATAACAGGAAGCAAACAATACGAGGAGAAGTTAGTTTATAGATACTTATAGCAAATAGTATATTGTGTTGAAACATCTGGGCGGCTATTCTTTCGATTGTGGACAAAAGGCAAAAAATTATTCATCGCACATTCACACACAAATCTCCGCTCACTGATGTCAGCCATGCAGCCAGTGAGCTTTGGCTTTCACATATAGAATTCTTAATGCACTCTTGGTTACAATATTTAAGCCTTTTGTCTGGATAGCTCATCAGTATGCAGCAAACGTCAAATAGAAATAATAATTATGAATCTCGCATCACATCCCATCAAACGTAGCAGAGAAATATGTTCATTTGCTTATTGTTCTTTCTGACTGAGCTTTGTCTGAGAGTGTGGACAGGGATAGAAATGTATCGTTATACGAGTAATAGCAGAGTGAGTGGAGGGATTGCATTGCAGATTGGGGAGATGACGATTCAAAGTAATTTAGAAGTTGTAGTAGCAATCTTACAATATTATGCTTGTAATAATACATAGGGAAATATTTATATGAAGTTGAATAGTAAATGAGAAGATAGAGAAGTGAATGTGAATTAAGAAGAAGAGTGTGTGGTAAATAGAAAATAAAATGGGAATGAGCGTCTTACCCCAGATGAGAGTTGTGTGTCCACAGAGGCAGATGTGGACGAAGGAGTCGTGGGAATTTTCCTCCCGTTTGTCATGGCAGATTGACTAGATGTTCGAGAATTTGCGGGAGGACTCCCATTGCCTTTGCTATTTCCATTTGGCGTCGTAGGGAGCAGAGTTTCACCGGAGCCACTCTCTTTTCTCGACTCATTTGCATTCTCTGCAAATCGTCCCATAATATTATTCTGTTCACCTTTGATGCGGTCAATATCCCTCGGCAGAGAGAGAGTCAGCCGATTCGAAGGGAACGGAGAATCCTTTTCAAGTAAATTGCTACTGCTCCCACTGCCTGACGAAGAAGATGCAGAGGATGACACAGATTCACTTTGTCGACTATGGGAATTGGGAGAGCACTGGGGTTGACTACGACAAGATGAGCCGGAGCCTGAGGAAACGGAATCAGACGAACTTGCTGACTTCCCTGTGTGTCTCTCGTAGTATGAGAGCAGAGCTTTCTTTTGGATCGCCTTTAACGTCATATCCGCCACTTTGTGTTTCTTTTCGGGGTCCAAGTACGTGTAGGACATTTGACCATTGTCCGTAGGAAGCGTGGAGGCAGACGTAGAAGCACGAAGGGAATTTGATTCGTTGAATGTGTTCCAGAAATTTTGATAGCTTTCTGTGAAGGGTTTCTGGGAGGAGTCAGCGGCATTTAGAGCTAAGGTCAAATCCTTTTTGACCTGCCCGGGAGAGCTACTGAGTTGTTGATGTTGTTGCACCTGTTTGTCACGCAGATTATTCAGGGAGGAACTCTTAACAAATTTTTCTTGATAAATCGTCGTGGAATTTGTAGTTGTGGTGGTGGTATTTATTGTGGCACTGTGATTTGCATTGGAATGGTGAGCTCCGATTTTGGGGGAAGAGGTGGAAGAAGAAGAACAGGAAGACTGAGCCTGTTGCTCCAATTCTAAAATTCTCTCGGCAACGGATGGCGGTTTACTGGTATCGATTATAGGAGACGTTATTTGTACGATAGCACCATCCAAGTGATTTGGCGTGGAAGGACTCTTTTGTATTTTCTGCTGATGCTGCTTGATTTTCTCCTGGACAAACGAATGACAAAGCTTCTCCTGGCTCAGTTGTAAACTATTTGGTCGTGTGTAGGTGGACAAAGGGAACTTTTTAAGGTTGGGAGTGGATGAACTGTTTGTTGAGCCCATGTTAAAATCTGAAGACGTAGCGGAAGAAGAAGACGAATTTTTCGTGGGAGAATTGAGATGACTGTGAGACTCTAATTTATTCTTCAAGTGTCTCATTCCAGACGAATGTAAATGAACAGACTCAGGAAGAAGTTTTTGTGGCAGAGGCACTTTGGCCGAGTGAGCAATGCTCTTTTGTTGCTGCTCCCACGATCGGCCATTAGACGAGGAATTGCTATGGTTCACATTATTATTATTGTTATTACTATTATTACTACAGTTGTTGTTATTGTTGTTGTTGTTCGAAGAATTGCAGTTGGAGCCTGTGCTCAGGTCACTTGTCGAGCCATGCCACTTCAATGTCTCAGTACCAGAACTATTGCTGGAAGAATTTGTCACCACTGTTGTAACACTCTCACGGCCACTAGGAGCTAAATGAGCTAAACCCATGCCGTAGCCAGCTCCATTTGCACCGAAAATCGGATCTGTCGGATCACCCGAGTCACCAGACCAAAAAGATTGATTCGATTCACTCTCTCGTCTCAACTGATCTAGAAACGGAGTTCCACTGCTAATGTAAGAGGAGCACTCTGAAGAAATATACGAATGGTATCCCTCCGAATGCGCGTACTGACTCATCATCTCTTCATACTTCTTTGCATACAATTCTAAATCTTCCTGGGTTAAGGGCTTCATGGCTTGGTCCCCAACATCCCGCTCGGGAGGAGAAGGGATATTATATTCCTTGTCCATGCCATCAGGGTCACGCTCACTTTGGTTCATTTGGTGCTGAAGAAGAGCTGCTTGGTGCTGGAAATGGGCATAACTATTATTTCCATTCCCATTCCCATTCAAACCGTACATCATGTCTCTGTATGCAACAGGTGGAGGCAGAATTCCCGTATTGAAACCATTATGCGGTCCCCGATTCCCACCACCTGAACCGCCTAATTTATTGTCAAAAGTCTCCGGCGGAATTCTTTCACACTTTTCCATAACCGTTTTCAACTGCTGAGTAAATGCCTGGTTCATTCTCTTCATGTAAGGTCGCGCATAAGTGGGAACTTTTTCTTTAGGATAATCTGTGGAGTCTGTCCAGGATTTCGAACGAGAACTTCCAGAATTGGTCATCATCTTCGAAGAGTTCAGCTCACCGGCAGGGTCAATCTGAGCTGCAGATGACACAGGGATAGGCCAAGATGGATATTTCTCGTGACCAGGTCCATAGCGAGTTTGTTTCAGACTCGAGGAATCTCTCACAGGAGCGGATTGTGATAAAGAGTCCGGGTTAGACCAAGAATTGTTACTGTTGGAATTAGACATAGTATTGCTGGGTTTTGTGGATTCACAAGAGGTGTAAATTGGGTTTGTTGTTGTGATGGTGGAGGTGTTCGAAGAGTACGAAGAGGAGGTGGAGGTACACGTATTTGTTGTTGGTGGAGGAGACGTGGTCGAAGTGTTGGGGGTTGGACAACTCTCGTACAAGTTTTCATTCGAACGCTCAAGACTGGGAAGACGAATCAGTCCATAATGTTTCTCACGACCAGCGTTGAAATTATTTGACGCTGAAGCAGACGCTGCACTGTTTGAATTATTTGTAGGTGGCTGTTGCTGTTGCTGTTGTTGTTGCTGTTGTTGCTGCTGTTGTTGTTGCTGTTGCTGCTGTTGCTGTAAAGTCTGTTGCGGTTTTTGCTTCGGATGATTCAAAGCTGACGGAGATTCGTAAATTCTATTTAAATTGTTCAGCTGCTGCTTGTTGCTGCTACTTGCACTCGACGGCTGCAGGTTCGGTGTGGAGCGGGCGGGTGACAAAGGCAGAATTGACTGATAAATATTGCTGGCGGTGCTGGTTGATGTGGAATTGCCACAGGCATCCGCAGACACTTCCAAAGCATTTCTTAAGCTCGGGGTGGACTTTGCCGACACTTGGTAGGTCTGTTGATGAGGTGGCTGCTGTTGGTGATGATAGGAAGAGGATGAAGTGCGCGGAAGAGTTGACACTGACGTAGAACTTGTCAGAGTTGTTCCTGAACTTCCTGCAGACTTTACGTAAAGTCCTTCTTGGTAAACACCGTACACAGCTTGGTTTTTACTCGATCCACCACAGTTCTGTTTGTCCACACTCCAGATGGACAATCTGCAAAATCAATAAACACAAATTGTAAAGATACAGTTCTACATCAAAGTCCATTATGCTCCTACAATATTATTATTACTAACACCCTATTGATTTACAAAATGTATATTTAGTTCAGTGCAAATGGGTTGCATTATCTTATCGTACGAAGTGTGTTAATCCACCAACGTAGTATAATTACCTTATGAATCTTTTTACACGCTTAAAGTACAATTTACTATATTATTGCTGCAGTTTGCGTTTGTTAAAGTCAAATATATACTATATCTTGCATAAAAGCGTTTTGCCAGTTAATATTGACTGACCATTCTGTTAAACCTTTCGTATCGAGTTGAGTGTTAACCCACATGTTGGACAGAGTCAGGGTCAGTACTCCGAAATCTGCTTTAACAAGCTCATGTGTACATTTCTTTATTATAAACCACGCTATTTCGAGGCTCTGCATGCAATTTCAGCACAAGCAGATTTATTTGTAAATGACACAACGTCAATTACCGATGCACACTTGTAAAATCAACGCTGTATGGCTCAAACATCCTATTCTCGTCAACTATGTGTTAAGTTCACAAACTAAACCGACCTACCTACTACTACCTGGTCATTTATGAGCAATAGTAAAACTCCTCATACTACACGACATAATATACGCCGCTGCCAGTAATTAAGCTCTGTCAAATATTTACATTGATAAAACTGCCAATGTTAAAATCGCCTGCAAGCTCTTTGTTATGCAAGGACTGTGTATTTACTATTTACTTATCTGAACGACTTGTATTATCATGTAAAACATTAGTCATTCTGAGAACGATAATACGCGGACAGTAAAAAACGAAATGACGTAATAGCTGGTGTAGTATTATACTTATTCACCATATTCTAAGTATGACGTTACAAAATAATAATAATATATTTTTCTACATCCTGTAGTATGCATTCTGAATTAAAACATTTCCTGAGAGAAACTTAGAAATGGTTTTTTAATACCAGGGTAAAAGTGGCCTAGTATATTTCATAATTATAATGTGTCGTTTCCATCGTATAAGTAAAAGTTTGAGTTTTGATTTGCAACATTCTACATGAATGGAATGAATATCTGCTTGAGAAATAAATCCGAAACTTCAGTTCAACAGTCAACACTCTTTGAACGTGGTGGTATAGAAAAAATGAAAGTCATAAATTAATTTTATTTTCATCTGTCTGCGTATATTAAACCCAAGGAGTAGTATTAGCATCCCATATTGCATTTACGTGAAAGATTTCGATTACAATTACAAAGGCAACAAAGATAACATGTCTGCCTTACGTTTAGCAGACAAACAGTCAATAATGACCATCGAGCATGTTACACGTATGAAAAGACAGAACGTACGGCTAATGTAACCTAACACAACGGTCTTGGCCTTACAAAACAAACGGCCTGCTCTCAAGTTGAAGTGAAGTAAGAAAGAAGCGCATAAACCACGAACGTGACTGAATTGCCAAATGATAAATGGAAAAGATATCCTCGTTTTGTGAGTCCAGTCCAGTCAGAGTCCATTACGGTACAGCTACAAGAGAATAGTTTGCTTATGGACAATCCAAAGATCGACCTCAACATGAAACACTATAAACAAAATTGCAAAGCAATAATCAGTGTCGTCTTCACTCAGCTCAATTCATCCTACAACTACAACAACATCAGGGAAACACTGGCAGGCTGTAAAAATGTTGATCTTCCACACCACAACGTGTACAAGCCAACGTAATAATAATAATATTATAATTCTTACATTCAAAATGACTATTGTAACGCCTATGTAAGCATTATAGCCAATAGTGTGTACATAAACACTTAATTTGTAAGTGTAGGGTTAACACGCATATTGCATGAGGCTGATAAATAAAACACTGTGACCTTTATAATAATTTGCTTATGAGATTCAAACGGTGAGACATTATTTCTATATAAAACGACTAAATCCCTCCACAGCTGAACAAAGCAGCCACTAAGAAGTTGAAAGACTCACTAGACATCGTTAAAAAATTATGCATAAATTCCTATGCAAATCATATCACTAGTAACGTTAAATCTTCATGGTGTTTCTAAGTGTGTGCTTTATTATTAAGCGCCTCTTCATATTAGTCGTAGAACAATTGCATATTATTTGTCAAAAAACCCTTTGGGATTTTCAGATTTACCAAATCCCTACGAAACACGAATAAATCTGTTTATCATAATATAAGTAATACTACGATGAACGGAAGAAATCCCGTTGATTTTTTATTCTTCTTCAAGATGTATATTAAATATATGTTTCAGTGTCTCTGAACATACTCGAAAAAACAGACTCACACACAGTGATAGGTAACAATGAGAACTTCACCCACCTACTATTGTAACTCATAAAGATAATTTTTCAGTTCCGTAACTTCTGAAAAGTATTATTTGTAATTACAAAGAATTTTTGAGAACAATTTACGCATTTGCGCTACATATTACTTGCAAGTTTACAGAGATATGGATATAATCTTGAAGCTCATCCAAAGATATACAACATTTTTCTAAAAACAGGAATTGATATTGCACTCAGAAAGCTGTGTGTAGTATATTTCATACAGAATTACTTTCTGTATTTCAGCAATCTGTCTAAACAGAGTGCAGATGCAATATAGATTTAATAAAACCATGAAACAGTTGCTTTGATCTTACTTACACAATTGAAACCACTATACAGTATTGTAATACTGTAATAAACTTTATAGAGGTTGAGTGAGTGCGTGAAATTCGTACAAAGTAAAAACTACACTCCACACAAGTACATACAGTAGCAAGTACAAGTTGAACATTCAAAAGCACATAACCAGAACAAAACAGGACAGTAAAGAGATTACCAGAGCAGCATGCTTTTTATTTTTCTGATTTTTGGGTAAAACTTTTCCTTATGGGCAGCGTATCGTAACGCAAGTCTATATAATCAAATAACACACACACACACACAGACACTCGTCATAATAATAGAACATTCCGTAGGAAACTAACGTAACCCAAAATGCAATACTACACATTTAACATTTAATAACATCTCATTAAGAGTATTATAAATGTAGCATCAGTATCAACAGTCTCACCATAATAATACATACATACCTACCTACTAGTCAATCCTTAATCATAACAACACAAGAATCTAACTGAGCCGAAAAGTCACTAAGCCACACCACGTTTTGTTCTTGCGCTTTTATTGTAGTACTCGCACATAATACAGCAATGCGATTGTATATACACGTGGGCTGTATGTGTGGATAAGGGTAATCCAATAACGCAATTTACAATTAACTTATGTATATGGCAATGAAGTAGTGTAAGTAGTAGTAGTAGTAGTAGTAAGATTAACAAACTATTAAAACTAACGTATTTAAGTATTTATTGAGTGAATCGCAGCACACGCATGCACACACTCTGTAAAATATGTAAGAAACACTCACATTAGTTTCCGCTGAACAAAAGCCTGTTGTTCTGTGAAGAACTCTCACATTTAGCACCAAACTAACACAACATCACACTAACACCCATATCTCCACTCACTCTTCCATCAAGACAAGGTAATTAAACTAATATTTAATGAAATGCAATTTTCATACTTCTTTGCACAAACAGACACACGTACTTACGTCCTATTTACACTGCACTTCATGTTGTTTTAGCACCGTTTTGTTCATGTTCCTTTCTGTTTTATGGAGTAATTGTCTTCAATATTCTATCGCTTTCTGTGTGTGTGGTCGCTCACACTCACAGTGACATTAGATTCACTGATAGTGAAATATAACCTGGATTTCTATACCATTCTTCCTGCAATCTTGTATACTCTTAGAGAAAACTATCATAAAAATATTACAATATCAAATAAAAATTGCACAGCTTATCACCACTTTAACAGTGCATATCCAGTACAGGCGGGTATAAATCGCAAACAATACAATTGACACATTTCAAATAAATAAACATATAACTTCTAGTACTATTCTATGGCAATTGAATGCTGCACTACCACTAGTCACTATTATAGTAAACCACGTATAGAAACATATCCACAGGAAAATATTACAATAATATGTAATGTGTATGTACAACGGATAAGGCGTTTTACTGTATTTTCACAACTGTATGAACGCTTTTATCGCACTTTCAGATAAGAATTTCGATTGGGAAGAAATTACACGTGATATGAGAAAGAAATACAGAAGTTTCAATTCACAATGACCACTGATTACTGGATTGGAAGAATTAAGAATTGTTCAGACTGTGAAAATAGGTGGGAAAAACAAGAGAGTGGAGATACCGACTGACAAGGAGATGTCTAGCATGGCAAAAGGTAAGGAAGGCCAGAGTGCAACTGTCAAGAAGAAAAGTTTCTTGAGCTGATGTCTTGCCTTGACTATGCCATTCCACAATAATACCAAATCCAACATACAGCAACACTGTTTAAAGTACACGGAATGTGTATGTGAGTTGTATACAGCGTGTATGAGGACGTTCGCTTTGTAACTCACATCCTCCCTGTGTGTAGCAGCCACAGACTTGTTCAGTCTCCTCTTCTGCTCTTTCTTTCCGTCATTCTGTGTACATCAACTATATGTCTGCCTTGTACTTCGATGTAAGTTAGTATATCTACCTCTACAAATTCTCATTATCACGGACATACAATATTATACTCGAAGTGTGTGGAAATATTTTATATAAGTGTTTTCATGCTCCACTCTCATGCATTTACCATCACATTGTTAAAACAAACGAAACATCGCTTTGCTATTCCCTGTAAAAGTATTTTACTACACTTATTGCAATTTTGAATTTGCAGAAATTTTTCTGGTGCATGCCTCTATTATGTATTAAGTGCACTGGAATGTTTCACAACTCCAGACATACACATAAAAATATCATTGCAGTATTTGCATAATAAATACGTTTCTTTGTACATGAATAGGGAATAACAAGCAAAATCAACGTGAAATGTTCAAACTACAAACCTGCATTTTACAGATAGCTACATGAATAGTGAGAAAAATGAATGTACGCATTTAAGGAGCAATAATGCTGGATTTTTCGCCCACTTGAATGACGAGGACGAGCATCTGTCTCTATGTGCACGTATAGAAAAGAGATTTGAGGTTTCTTCTGTATATCAAACACCTTTGCTACTTATTACATTATGCTCCGTCTACTCTGTTGTGGGAATAGTAAATTTGTATTCTTTAGCTGAAGTAATAACTACCAATACCAACCAACCAAGTTTTCTTTACGTCGCAATGTAAACGTTCAATCTCCTTTAAGAAACCACACTTCTCGCTCTTGAGCTTTTTAGTTTCGTATCCTGTACGACAAAATACACACAGGCTTTAGCTATAGCTATAATTGTACGTATAAAGAAATACAACATGGACCAATGGTATTATGTGATTCCGAATTTCTTATAATATTATAAGTATCACATAATATAAACTTTTATTGTAGTTGGTTTAGAAAAGTGTAGTAGTGCTGGTAAGTTTTAACGTAATGTCTTGTATGTGTTTAGGTACCTGCATGTATTTTATTTTACTACGTATATAAATGCACTGAGACTGTTCTTCAAAGCTAACAGCTCTCAAATACAAACCGAAGTAGAATATTATACAACTGTGTACTTATCAATGTACACTCTCTCGTTTCATCCTATCAACTATAAAACGATGTACAACAAACACAACAGCAAGAAACCATTCTGTACCTAAGTAAGCGTTGTGAAGAACGTAATGTATTTTGTATTGTAGACGTTTCGTTGGTTGAGCTAAGTAAAGCATGGGATGAGGTTGCGAAGGAAAGACTTTGAGATAGAGGTGCTTTGCTTCTTGGTATTAGAATTACACATGTAGATGTAATACATACAAATACACAACGTGAGAAGTCGTGGTAATAGTAGGAAGATCCCAACATAGTAGTAGTAGTAGTAGTGTGAGCATTACGGATAGAATACATTGATCTTTGTATGTATACGTAGGTAAAGTAACATAACGTATAGTATACCTGTGTGCACAGGTAAGATTTACTTCTACGGAGTATAGAGGTATGTGTAAAGCAGTGGCTTCCCGAGGCAACAAATGCCCTTCCTATAAATCCGACTGTGCAAGTTGTAATAGTTGAATTGACTATAGCGATAATATTATTATTACATTATATATCATATGCGTAGCGTGATGCTGTTGTACAACCTCTTGTTGTGATGAAAAGCTCAAGGCAAGAATAAAACAATATTATATACGACTGTATACGACTAGGTGTACTGTGTAATTCCACACACACCGGTTTCCACATTGCATTCGGCAGTTTGAGTCTACTGACTTGACTAGGACGAGCAAAGGCTAAGGCTCTGGATTAACATAGGTAGGTAACTAAAACAGGTAAATGGAAAAGCTTAGCCACTTTCATTCGTTAGCATGCCTGTCGAGTATTTTGCTCTCGAGTTATAGTGTCGAGTGTTGAGTGCCTTGCCTTGTTGCTTACCAACCTAACCTAACCTACCTAATACTTATACTACTACAGTGCTAGAGGTGAAAACGACTCGAAATTTTTAAACCTGGACAGATTTTTTACATTTCTTCAAATGAAGCAGATCCCCAAGTAAAATAACCCGTGAGAGCTTATATGACCCCAAAAACCAATGGACTGATTTACATTTTTTGTATTTGCATCATCACATGCCATATTGTAAACCAACTTAACTATGCTGCCCATTAAGACAATACAATGAATGGAATGGACTTAAACCGAAGAAGTCTGCTGGTAGTTGTGTATAGCGTTTATGTTGTGTATTAAGCCTATAGGTCCATTATTCTAAACCACGCACCTACACCTACCTAAACGACTTGACTTTTACACAGCATAATCTCAATTGTAAGTACGTCCAGTCAATTTTCCAAATGCATACAATGCCCAGCTCATCAACAATGCTTTTAGATAAATCTTAATCATACCTTTAACTTGGAGGATAATATATAGAAAACCTTCCCATTCTAAGAAGCTTTTCCTACTATTAATATTATTATTACAAAGTCGCCTGTTAAATCTTCAGAGACATTCGAATGGACTTTTTAGTTGAATTGGTAGTGGACGTTGGATTTGCTGAGACTTGTTGAGCCCAGCTTGCTCTGGCTACAGTTATAATATCTCATCAAATAAAAGCTTACACCATTTGATTGTTAACAAGACGATCTGATTGTGATCGTATAATGTCTTGAAGGCAAGTTGACACAATGCGTTTCGATGGATCCTCTTCAGTCGCCCACCTGTTGCGTCTCACTCCAGGAGAGTCGAGTGCAGGACTCAAACCAATTGATTAAATTAGATTTCTGTCAGTCAGACTACGCCACCAGAATCCGTGCTTTACCGTACACTACCACATGACAATCACATTTATAATTCTACAGGAAAATTACAAGGTACTCTAAGACCCGTAATACAAATATGTGCCGTAGTTAATGTCCAGTAGTTTTTTTTCACTCGACCCGTTCCTCAATGCCGCTAAGAATACAGACCCCATAGTCAACTGTAAAACGTTTCTAAATTCATTGAACTAAATTCCATATTGGATTGCTTATTTTTCTTAAGGTCGACGATTTCTTTATGAGCTCTTAAATTTTTTACAGGCAGCAGATTAAAAATTTATAATGAGTAATCTCAGTTGGATTAATAGTTAAATGTATTTGTCGAGGTTTTTTTCCCTGAATAATTTTTAACCAATGATATGGAGGATGTAATTTTATAAGACTCCGGAATTTTTGTTTCAATTGTATAATTGTTAGTTTTAATTTGCGAATGAAAAAGAGTGCTGATTTGCAAACAAAATCTAGCTGGGTATAGGCACTTTGTTAGGAAGAGAGTAATTTAAACTGTACTACGATTGACCATGCATATAGAATTGGTAGGGAAAGAAATTCCAGTAATAAAGCTGGGGATGTAGTGTGGCACGAGTAAAAAATGGACCCTAGTTAGAAGAATGCATTGCTACATGGTTCTCTGCAAACACTGAAGAGTACAGTTAGCAGGATTTTTTGCATTGCTTCATTCATTGAAGACGGCTGTGATGATTGGCAGGGTGTTAGTAGGAGAGAAGAGGAACTTGTGTGTGTATAAATAGGCACAATGCATATATTATTATAGCTGCATTATGCATTCCACCACTATTAGAACGCAGTTTAGTTTAACAAGTATAAACTATTTACATATTGCTTATATATTTATTTTTGTATAAGACAAGGAATATAAATAACGCAGCTATAGGATGACTATAACAGAACACAGCTTTCAGCAAGAGATAAAAGTCCGCGTAGAGCACTGTCGTTGCTTGGTTCGCAAAATATTAGCATATACATCAAAGACAGTGAATTCACAATGGACACAGTACAGAAAGAGAATATAACAGAACTGAAAATTGCTGACATGACAGGAGGACACGACTGACTTTGTTCAGTTTATTCACTGCAGACGGCTTTGACACGACTGGCAAGACGCTGCTCATGACTGCATTCATAAATGTGTACCACAGAGCCAGTGATCATTTCTGGGACGGAAATACTCAATGTAATATATCTGTATACCATCAAGTACCTATACTAACAGGTCGTCAATCTACCTTGGGGCCTCATTGTGTAATATTACACGGTCAATTCGGTAATCATGAAAATGTACCATAAAGATGCAGGTGTAGTAGCTCTTACAAAAATTTATATGGGACTTACAGAGTCCATAAGTGATGTATTATAGAGTAACACATTACCAATTCTACAGTAATGCTATTACATCACATCCCATCCTTTCCCAAACGATAAATATTATAAAATAAATTAAGTAGTAGTAAAGAAAAAGGTGGTGGTGGTGGTGGTATTACTTTACTACATACAGGAGTAGTAAGGCAGACTCAAACAGAAAAAAAACATTTCATGGAGTAACGTGTTTAGACTTGCTCACCACACAAGTGACCTTTAGTAATAGTTGATTCGGTTAGAAGAAAAGACTTCATACATTTTACTATCTGTGTTTATACGTGTGTAATTCGGGACCTATTTATTTGCACTTAAGAGCCATTGTGCCTAATCTTCGCCCGAGGACTTGAGAAAACTGACAAGACCTTAGTAACTAAATATATAGAAAACATTCGGCTTGGGATAAAAACAAACAATTACTCTCCGCCCCATTAGGTAGACCGAAATAGTAGCGGTGTTTCCCTTAAGGAGTGTACAGAGGTGTAGCATTGGACATTATACAGGTAATATTCTGAAACACAGGGACGAGACTCACATATAGAAAAAGAGAGAGAGGAGAGAGTTCTTTTTCTTGCCTGAGAAACTTTATATTTCCGCAAAGGCCACCAAGTTTCTCTCTAAGCTTCTCCGGAGGCTAAACCGAAATTCCTTTACCAACACTCGAGTTTCGAACCCGACTTTTTAACTTAAATCTCACGCTGTGTTTGTTCATTTCTTTCTAGTTTCTAGTTGTGTGTACTTGTAGAGGTACGCAGATACTCTGGCTGGAAATAAGTCTGTTCACAAATACGACGATGCACGTTGTACGGCTTATTGTAAGAAGTTCATAATAGCTATGAATAACATTAACATTATATATGTATACTAGTAAATAAAGATAGCTACTACTTCTTTCTTTCCTTCTGCCTGTTATTCCAAGTACTAAGGATTATCCGCTCATGAGTTAGTCACGAATCTCTCAATGTAAAACTTAAGTCTTAATGGTCACAATGGAACATCACAAGTCTACGCTCACACACAACACAAATCCATTCAATACTTTATAAAGCTACAACAAAACACCCAGGCCAAGAGGAATTTTATTTTCCGTGTGCCTTCCATTCTGCCAGTTAATAAAGTGTTAGGTTCTACTACGAAATACACTCTCCACAATTTAACCACCAATACAATTTTCTCGGCTTATTTACCAACACTGTGTTAATTCCTAGTTAAACATTGACTGCCTACGGATTTCATCCCTAAAATAAACAATTACCTCTGATGTAGCTCTTTGGGAATAGCATTAAGTATACAACTATATTTTCAATAAATAATTATTTATGACTAAAAAACACTTTGGACAAAAAACATTGCCAGAATCAGGAATTACTATACAAGCATTGCATAGAGAACTAGTTGCACAGCTGCCACAATTTACTAATAGGTATACCTATAGCTATACATATCTATACACACAAGATTGCCTTCTGCGTACTAAATGTTCATTTTTCTTTGTAGGTATATATAAAATAAATAAGTTTTGAAAAAGCAGTACATGTGCATCAGTGTGCAGTCTGAGTTAATAATGATTTAAGAGATGGTTAGTCGAAGACGAACAGTTAGACTCCAGAAGCCGAATATGTAATATTAATTTAATAAGTACATACATCTATTAGCAATCTGTACGAATGCAGAGAGCACTATATATTTATTTGATTTAGTGAACTACCTTGAGACGATGATCATGTGTGTGTGTATATTTCCTGTAGCTGTAATTCAATTGTAATTTGTGCTCATGGTCTGTTGGTGTGGTCAAAAAGAGAAAAAAGGAGCAGTGAACAGTAGTGCCTTTGAGTTAAGTACGTAATGCGCAATTTGACGGGAGAATGGAACCTGACGAGAGTCTTTAATAGCTTTCTAATAAAAACTCGGATAATCCTGACGTCTATCTCTCTCTGTGTGTATTCCGTTTGCTTTTCTCTCTCTGGTATGCAGACAAGGCAAAAGTACACAGTGATGCTGCTCCTGGTATATTCCTCAACTAGTAAGTAGTAGCTTGCACACACTCTATCTCTAATTCCACTCGCACTCTCTCCTCCTTACATCATCATCCTGTCCTATCGAAAAGGATGAAAAAGGGGAATGAATAAGTCAAAGAACTACGAGATACTGTTGCCAGTGCATGCATATAATGTCTACTTGCCTTACACTGACACAATACCTGTATGCATGCAACACATGCATTACCACTTCTATATGGAGATACCTACACACTTATATACAGCTGTTTCAGAAGCTAAGTGCATAACCAGAGATACTACACAAAGATTTACCTTTGCACACAGTTGTAATATTACACACGACTATCTGCAGCAGAAGTGGCTCTGGCTAGTATTAAATTGTTTATGTGTGCTATAAAGACATGTATACACTTTATATACATATTATACAATGTATCTATGTATCTGTGAGAGAATAAAAGGTCCACCTGTCCTGTCCCAGTCTTATTCTCACATCTACTGGTGGAATCTCCTTTTACATTAAGAGACGAATGAAGAAGAGCAGAACACACAAACATAACTGAAATATATTGCCTTTTATACATAGAGATATTATGCATACATACACTGTTGAGAATATCTGCAATTCCACATGACGCTTATATATACAGCATTAGAATTTGTATTGCTACGACTGCTTCTTTTGCCACCTTGGCACTTTCGGAGTAATTCCTGAAGCTTGGCAAAGTGCAAGAAATGGAGAAGATGAAAATGAGAAAGAGAGAATGATCATTAATGCCTGGTCTGTTCGTCTGCTGCTACTATCCTCATCGTCGTTTTATTTAAAAGGAACTCCAGCTGGCAGTGCATCCTGTCTTGATTTGACTTTTCTTATAGGACACTCACTTACAACTTACTACTGGGTTGCATTTTGGTCTGTGTGAAACACGTATGCTGCTTATTCTAATGTGATAGCATTATTTACCTCCTGCTTTATAGGCAGACTCCAACAAACCCTACAAAGTACAAAGCAATTTGTATAGAGCATTGCAAAGTGCAGATTACAAAGAAAAATTACTTGCCTTTTCTCGTATCATATCTGTAACTGCCTTAATACAGGCAGATTTATAAGTGCTCACTCACTGAAAAATTATGTAAGAAAAACTGCAATAGGAACAGCCGCAGTCCGTCAATACAGAAATAAATACAACAACAACATGATCACGCTTTTACACGTTTCACAGACAGAGAACGATGTCTATTGGCAAATGCAGATGAACTTATTTTACCCCTTTTAGTATTCCTCCATACGGCAGCTGATAACTCGTTTATAATTAGCTGAACGTGCATGCAAAGAAAACTTCCAAGTTTCGTTTCATTATTATCTAAACCAACATTTACGTATTCTTTACATTATACACATATCGTTTTATCTCTTCGGATTTTAATAACTATGTAGAAAGTGTTAAGGTGTGTACATAGAGCTGTAGCTGTGAAATTCCACGTGTTTTGCTTTTGCGATCCTGCGAATAAACCTGGTTGTAGTCAAATGGGAGTCTATAAGGCATGTAGCATTGTGCTTATTAATATTATATTTCTAGACTGGTATTAAATTCAATTCAATATTATTTATTCCGCCTGCCTGGCTACGATTCTGAGTGTATTTCATATTTTTCGTACATTAACTTGTAGTAATGCAAACTTTTCTTAAACTTCCAGTCTGCCAATCCAGTCATGAAGAAACGATTTGCATTTTATTCTAAACAGGTGGAATTATTTTATATTAAAAATATCTCGTATCATTATATCTGCCACTACTTACTATTAGACAGGAATTCTGTGCAAGTACACCGGGTAGAAATCTACAATCATATTCTAAGTCACGTTATTCCAAGTCCAAAGAATGCCATTCTTTTCACACTAACAAATACAATAAGAGCCACTTGCCACTTCTTCATGTCTCGCTCGAATTCCTCTCGATTCCCATCAAATATTTCAATTCGAATCATCAAACTATTATGTTTCTTTGAAATACAAACGCAGAAATTCTTCACAAATAATAATATTTTATAGCTTTGTGTCGTGTCACGTCATTGAAGCAGTTCGTCTCCTGAATTCATTGTGAAATGAAATAACTCCCTACACCATTAAGCCACACTGCCACACAATCATCTATTATAATATTCTCTCCAAAATACTGTAAATTCCTCCTACTCATTCCTCTCCACCTTTGCATTTTCTACAAAAAGAAAAACAATTTTATACTTGCTTAAACCCCATCATGATTGTTATTACTATTCTGATTTTTAATTTTTTATAGCAAGAAATCCATAATCTTCTATAGAAAAAAATCTTATAAAAGTGGAAATAATGACCCATGATGATGAAAACAGGAGAGAATTAAGTTGAGAATCTGAATACATTATGCAAATGCAAAGGAGATGAATGTATCAGTGATTAACTGTGGGACAGGGACTAATAAGCTTGTCCATAAAATCCAAATCTATTGATCATCTTCCTAACCTTGATTTAACACTAAGCTTTTCCAGCTGATTGAAAACTACGACTAATGCACAATGCACTTTAGTATTTTATAATAAGTATATGCCATGAATAGCTTGAAAGGAAAAGAGCTTGCCAGAGTAGTACAACAGTGGAGTGGTTTAGCTCAGGTCTTAGACTGAACAACAACCTATAGTACTGGATTTAATACAATCAGTGTATTAGTTAGAATATGTACGTAGGAAGTTTATAATGAATATGTATGAAGCGATGCGATGATTACAAACGGGTGAAAAATAATAATGAATGGTTGATGACTAGAATGATGGATGAAGGCGATACAAGCCAATCAAACAGACACACAAAGCACAAACGTACAAAGATTTTCAAAGCTACAAATAGCAGAGTTGTGATGGGACTGGTCGTATTCAGTTTACAATTTTTTCTTGTACATCTTTAAACATGGAATTGCATTATGGAATGTTAAATTACACTATTTGACTGCCTCTCTAACGTATAAATATACATGTACTCAAATTGACCCTTTCATTTAGGCAATTAAATCTCTGTTCATGGTCACCTATAGGCTACAGGTAGGTAAATGCAGTTTTACATGAATCTTCATGAAGTAAAGCATCACTTGACTGTTTTTCTTCTATGCGTTACTATGCTACTGCAGTCATCTCCCAGGAAAAACTAACAATGTTGACGTGGCTGCCTAAAGCAACGAGTGTTCATTTAATATTTTCTTACGAGTGTGCCGTTCCGTCCTTTATACACATCAGGGCAGCCTGTGTGCGTTGCCGAAATTGCAGTTTATGAATTAATTAATGAATGCATTGCTTATAAGAAACATAATCAAATTACAGATAACCGTGAAGGATTTCTTGGAAAAGCTTTCCTGATTCAAACCACTGCCCTGCAATGTAAATACACGTACGTATACGAATACATAGCCCAAAGAGTTGAGAGTTTACTTGTTAACCTAGAATATTACAGAAAGGAAAGAATTGAGTGTGGTAAGGTAATTACGAAGTTCTTTCATCGCATCATAGGGCAATCGCAGCAACTGTCCAATAATTTGTAGCTGATTAAAGGGAAAAGATTGTTCTAGCGCTCGTGTTCATTAATTCTTGTGCATTTCAGTAATTAGTTGTTGTTGGGTCACCCGCCTTTGTATTTTTAACAGAAACTTCTCGTTCTAGTCCACCAAGGTTGTGTAAATTACAAAAATTCATGCGTTACAATACTACCAGTCTCTGAATTGTGATCGAGAGAGAGGCACACAGAAAATAATTATTGTGCAGGATGTGAATTGGATGAAAGGGCACTCACATATTTGTAGGCAGAGCCAGCAGAATTATTTACGAGTGTGTTTAAAGACATACATAGAATAAATGGAGTAACCTGGGTGCCTTATATAGTTTACATGCGCACACTTATTGCACCTTCCTACTTACAATTACATAATAAGATGTAGGAGGGCAGACCCATTAACAGCAGATGCTCCGCAGCACCAAGTCAGTTGGCCATCCATCCAGTGCAATCAACTCTTTAGAAAATAAAATGCAGAATTATACAAGCACACAACACAAGTTCGCGTACAATGTGCAATCAATTCAAATCATTTGCCCTGTATGGAAACCCACTTACAAAGCCTAATAGTAAAATACAGTTCTGTATTTGGCACTTTGCTCTGCGACTCGGATTCAACTGTCACTCGTGCCTAACGCTTGTAACAAGTATACAAAATACTGTTGTAAAGCGATTGTATCAACGAATCAACGTGAAAAGCAGAATACACCACTTAACAAAGAAAATAATGCAACAGAAAATAATTTCCAAGTCGTACAACAATAAATTAATTTAACCTCCTCCACATAAAACGAAACTTTTAGCAGCAAGAGAAGAACAAAACTATAAGAATGCAAATTCTTTTTATGTATGCAAATGCTTTGACTGTAAAATGTTCACACGTCACATTTAGCTACGCTTCATTTGATAGCACATTTGCAATTCTCGTCTAAAAAATCATCTACTTTTCTCTTAGTCAGTTCAAACTGTACATTATGTCTATAGGTACGTGGATTTAATGAAGAATAAAGGTAAAAACTGAATATACAGTTTTATATGAACATGAACATTAGCGGAGTATATTAGTCAATCAATTTTTAATTATTGTACACACGTTTACATACACACACCAGCAGTTCCTATAGCCAATAGTAATCCCGTCAGCTCATTAAACGTGGTTCATTAATTGTATTGCAAACGTACAACGTACACCATTCACACTGTACACTTTTCCACAGCATAATGTCCAATTTAACAGGGTTACTTGTGATTTCTTATAGTGTAAAAATACTGCCTGTAGACAATAACAACACTATAGAACAAAATCATATTACATAATAGTAAGTATGTATAGAGGTATGGCAATTGTGCAGAGTCAACAGCAAAGTTTGTGGGTAGGTACCTATATAGTAATACTTTGTACTAAAGTCCTACTACCTACATAATGTATTTGCTAGATGCATACATACGTCCATGTGTACAATGAGCAAATAGATATGAATTATAATGGAAGATGCTGGTTGAGCCCTGAAGGTAAAAGTCATCCCACTCGTCCTTCTTAAAAAACAACGGTATTTTGCCCATCAATATGCCTCCAGTGTAATTGTAAATTGCGACTGTACGGAAAACTATTTCTCGGCAAAATTGATAAGTTGTCCTCTCTGTCTCATCTGTAGAATAAAGATGCACTCTCATGATTGTACATGTATATGAATATCAGCACATGCACAAGATTGTACAATGAAGGAAATATATAGCACACAGTACAATGCAAACGAAGAAAGCAGTAATAATACACGTAACTTATTTACTACAATAAAATTGAACAAGTACAAATAATGCACAGAGAATCCAAAGCTACCAAACCATCATCGACCACCACACCACACACGCACCGATCGCTAAATCAAACAAACCAACACAGAACACATCTCAAGTTTTATATTTAATACCTTCATGGACTAACACAACAACAACGCTAACAACCATTTCCTTTCAAAGGCTTTCGCATTGTAATGTAATGTACACGTTGTAATAGTATTGGGGAACAATAGTAAATCCTTCACTTACATACCCAGATACTACACACACCATATAATATTTCATGTACAGATATTATATGAGTATCTGTTATCAGTGTATCCTTTGCTCGTTGTTAATTGTAAGTCAAAACCCATCAGGATGTAAAGTAATTGGCGTTACCTTTTTACAAGTTTTCACTATAATAATAATATGTTCCTCCTTATAAAATATGTGTAAGAGATTTATATAAACTAAGGCATTGTATCATCATCTCTTTGCAAAATACAGTTCCGTTCTTTTCGTTCGTTCTTATGTCATGGCCATCGCTTTATAGGTATGTCTGGCTATATATTATCTAGTAGTCTCTATACATAAACTGCCTGGCAATTTATACTTGACATTACGTAACACCCTATATATATATTTCTATAATATGATGAGCGTAATATAAATTGTAAGAAAGGATATATATACAGATATATACGGAAATCAACACAAGTTTGTCTTTTCATGGTTTTTAATACACTTGTCTTCTGACATGGTTCACCGTGAAACTATAATATGGAAAAAATATAGGGAGGCTTCATAGAAATTCCCTGTAGCATAAAAGTTTTTGTGTAGTGTGCACATTGTAAAATGGATTTGACTGCAGTGAGTTTATTGCAATATGTAGCACTGCCATAATAATAATATACATGAAGCATGATGTTGATGATGGTAAGGCTCTTGTGTAAAATTGTGTACACGGTGTGGTGGGAAGAATCGTTGTTGCTCAGCTTTAAACACTTAAAACGCAAACTCTGTGTGACAAGTGCAATTACATAGCACTGTGTTACAACACCAACCTCTATATAGTACGATTATCTCAACAGGAATCACCATTATCATTATCTCCCTCAAAATCAGATCATCAGCGTGAAAAATCGGTTTTACTGTTCACTGCACTCATTGTCAGTCAGTCGCCTCATTTAGTGTGTGTTGTTCAATGTGCTAACACGGCTGCAGATACTGCATGTCTCATAACTTGCATTACATCACAGAAATTATCTTTATCAGATGCGACTTGACTTTTCAGCTAAGCCCCGTTGTTGCTCCATTGACTTGACTTGCGTTTCTTTAAATCATTCCAAAGTGTTTCTTCATTTCACAAACAAAATATGCACAGTGCCACAACTAACAACTCCTCACTGTCCCTATTTACTATTTATACTACTATAGCAGCAATATGAGTCTAAAAGTCTATCCAGTCTGATATAGTTAAAGAATTATATGATTATGATTATTGTTGTTGTTACTAATACGATGACTTGTAATAATAATTTTACACAGACCAAGTTGATACTATTGGTAAGGAACAGATTTAAATCATGGTCTACTACAATACAACTACTTCCCAGAAAACATTAAATGTACAATGAGTAAATGTCTCTGTGGAATAATTCGAATAATATATTATAGGTTTGTACTATTGAAAAGCAATCATTATAATATGACAATTATATAAATTCGAGTATTATTACTATTATACTAAATAATGTAATGTATAGCAATATAGGGTATTCGGTAATTTCCCCTGAAACAATTCCCCAGAGAGGGATGTGACAATTCATCAAAATNCTAATTTGAAAATGCGTTATCGTGATGTGATAATACAATCGTTTTATTCGGTTATTTTTGTCAAATCAAATCAAGTATGTTAAATGTCAGTAAATTAACAAAGCATATTTTAATAAAAATCTTCAATTTAATTGGCTTCTTCAGTCAGAAACACGGCACTATATTCATTACCTGAAAAGCTATTTATAGTTCTTCGGGAATGATGTAAGTCATTTTCGCTGGGAAGTATGTATATCTCCTAAAGAATCAAAAATAGTGTCTGGCGAACAAAATTGAGGAGGACGTATTTGGAGTTCTTTAGCTTAAGCAAACATCTCTCTTGAAGGCACCCGTCAACAAATAGCTCAGTACTTTTTATAAACTGTACGGGGTAATTAAAATCGACTTAATTGACATGACCCTCCCCATGATTCTATTTTTGTTGGTCAAAAACCAACAACAATAGAATTTTTAAAACCATGGAAAATATTCCATATTTGTCAATCGAGAATTCGCAATTCGATAGAAAACAAGTGAAAGAAATCAAAAGTGTTCGAAATGATCGACACTGTTTCAAAATATTCGAAAATTATTGAAAAGTAGTCGCAAAGTGACGTTAACAGTAAAATGTTTCGAAAATTATGTTGAAGTATAATTCAGCTTGACATCATTAAGAAAGTGTCAGGAAGTCGCTCAATAACGTTCATGTTGAGATGGTTTGGTGCGCTTTCAGCCTCAGCAACTGTACTGACTTTTAAATGTCTTTACTGCCGTTATGTATGCATGCCTTTCATTAGTTATTGAATGCAAAACCACCTTATATTTTTTCCATATTAACATGTTAAATGCTTTTAGGTGAAATGTTACTCTTGCATTGAAAAGGCATAATTCTCGTAATTTGGTTTTAGGTGATTTGTTTCAGGTGAGTGTTTTCAGGGGAAATTACCTAGAACCTGCGATATAGATTCTATACTATAATTAGAATCTATATAAGATACAGATGAAATGTAGACTGTGTGACTACCATATAATGTGAATAAGTGTTGACGTTATTAGATGTTGATTTGATTATGTAGAAAATAAATGTCCCGAATACAAATAATTTTTGGTTTGGGTGAGTGGCTCTGTGTGGAAAAATGTGTCAGATATACCTTAGGCTTGTATTGTATTCAGCATGTTTATATAGATGCATCTAATTTGGGCACTTAGAGAGACTACTTGAAGAATACAAGTTTAGGCATATACGACAATACGACAAATACTGTTATGTGTGTTGATTACTCGATTGCTCCTGCAAATAGTAAATATCTTGCTTTCTGTATTCTTTTTCTGCACACAATAGAGGTTTCCATCCATCCTCCTGCAAATATGGGTAAAGGTAATTCTTGTGTGTGTTATAAGAGTAGTAGTGTTCAAACATCTGTAGGAAAACTTTTCTAGTCTTCTTGTGTTGTGTTTATTATGAGCGATTATGTGTGTTGTGTTGGTGAGTGAGAAAGAAATCTTTCTCACACAACAGAACAAAACAGAGCCAAGAAAGACACTGAAGTAAAATAAAAATTTAATGACACTGGCCTGCATGGATTGCTTTTCTTGTCCCTTTACTCGACAACGTCACAACAACTACAAGCTACCTGTGAATTGCATTGCGTTGCATTAGATTACGATAGAACTGAATACAACGAAATGACTGCAAGTGTGACAGCGTTACGTGGTTTGGCTTTGCTCATTGTATTGTCACTAGATATGATTGCCGCAGAGCTACTGTTGTGTATTAGTAGATGCACAAACTACATACACAACCTAACTAGTATGATGCTTAAAGCATGTTAAGTGTTAAGTACCTCGTTCTGACTTAAGCTATAAGGTAATAATATTATGATTCATCCACGGTTGAATTCAATTCAGAGTTTACTCTGTCCTTCTGGGTTTATAAGGCGACAGAGCTTGGCGAATTTTCACAGTTGTCTCACAGCAGCTTCCTCAACCAGTATTAACATTTTGAAGCTGTCCGTTTCTTTAACACTGCGATCTTCCAATCACAGGAAAGTCCAATCGTTAAACCAACATTTGACAGAATTTCTAGTTTCATCCCATAGAATTATTCGGATTTTCATTTCATTAGTCCTTGCAAATTCACAATGAAAGTGTTTGTGGTAAGAATTCAGTGTGCAAACAAAGTTTTTACTAATCCGAAGCTTTCAATTTGTTCCTCGGGACAATATAATATACGGTTTTCTCATAATGTTCTTGTATGTTCATTATTAGGTCCTCGCATCCGTCTTTGCGGTAGCAAATTGTGGAATTGGCGGAGGTGGTTTCAGTGGTGGCGGTTTTGGAGGAGGCGGCGGTGGCGGCGGCGGTGGTGGTGGTGGATTCAGCGGAGGTAGTAGTGGCGGAGGAGGAAGCTATGGAGCTCCAGGAGGATTCTCAGGGGGTGGCGGCGGCGGTGGATTCAGCAGCGGAGGTGGAGGTGGATACTCCGGAGGCGGCGGCGGAGGTGGTGGTAAGTGTTTCATACAAAGTTTAACTGTACAATAAAAGTCAGATATACATTTCCCAGTTCTTAGACAAGTTAGGTTTTTGAAATAGTTTTTCATTGCAATTCATTTTTTTTATTTAACTTTTGTATCCAATTCTAACACTTCCTAAAATGTATAAATGTTCCAAAAAATTATATTCATATAATAGAATTGTAGGTAAAGTTTTCGTCTATACTTGTTCCTACATTTTATGCAAGTGATTGAGACAAAGATATGCTCATGAAATGGAAACCATAAAGAAAGTTAATTATAAAAATGAATTTATGAGACTCACAATAATAATTTCTATCATCATTTTTTAAAGGTGGAGGAGGCGGCGGTGGTGGAGGTGGATACTCCGGAGGCGGCGGCGGAGGCGGAGTACAAAAACACGTAACAGTAAGTAACAAATACTCCAAAAACTTTAAAACCTGTCGTTTCTCCAAACAATTCAAGACTTTCATAAACGTATTTTATGCTTAGGTCCATGTAGCTCCTCCAGAAGCCCCAGAACCCAGACCATCTCGTCCATTCAAGCCTCAACAAGAACCAGAGAAACACTACCAAATTGTATTCATCAAAGCTCCAACTCCAGCTCCTCAAGAAGCTCAAGAAATTGAACTTCCACCTGCACCCGAGCAAAAGACTCTTGTATACGTTCTGTTGAAGAAGCCCGAGGCTGGTCAAGACGTCAAAATTCGCCCAGCACCCCCTGCAAAACCCACAAAGCCAGAGGTAATCAAATCAGTTTTGAAAAATGCATTAGTAAAAATTCACATGATTTTGTGTCATCATATTAATTACACGTTTGCATTTCTTGCAGGTATACTTTATCCGCTACAAGAACCAACAAGGTGGTGGTGGCGGCGGCGGCGGTGGTGGCTACGGTGCTCCAGGAGGATCTGGAGGTGGCGGCCCAGGACCCAGACCTTCGTACGGACCTTAGACAGTTACCTACTACCAGATGTTGTAATAATAATAATGATATTAACCAACTCGTTTTTCGTAAAAGGAAATACAGACAAACTATTTTCTTAAATATTAATCGTCTTGCTCTGTCTTTACTTTTGCCCACTCACATGAACTTAACAATTCTGCTTGTCACAATAATACTAGCAGTGTCCTATGTTTTTCACCTTGAGACTACACCTGTATACACATAGTTAAACAATTAAGGATTTTATAAGGATGCATTATTATACCGAATTACGGTAATATTTCTTGCTGTTTTGTTATTGCGTCATATACCAAGTCCAATAGCATGCAAGTTTCTAAACCAATACAAACTAGTCGGAAAAAGAAGAAAGTGTTTCCATTCCTTTACTTATTCTTGCCCATAAAAATGCATTGTATTGTGGTATACCGTATACATACCTAGTTGCGGTCTTTAACTCTACTAACCATTCCCTTCTCGATAAAAATTCAATCAATATTTTTGTACCATAAACAATGTAACAGCCTATGCATGAATATTTTTATACATACTTACATTATATACATGCAATATTACTTATGTTATACATTTGCAACAAATCTGTCGCTTCACATGAAACGAGATGCAATTACAACGAGAGATTTATGATTTATTATTCCATGCTTTATATCCACTGCTTGTGTATCGTGTATAGGAATTGGTAGGAGCCATGCAAATACAATCTCTCTATTCATACGACTATTACTTCGATACAGAATACAGATTGTGTGCATCTGCTATTATTATTATTATTGTAACTACGTTTCCTATACTTACAAAAATATTATGTACCTACTACTACCTAACTATATACCTAAATCTGTATTGTGTTATTGTAATGCAAATAAATGTTCCTTGTATACTTGCTCACTTATATTATACTCGTATGTAATTGTCCGTCGTGTTATTTCCTTTAGACTGAGGCGATAGAGCAACGAATTACCTGGTTTGGTCAGTTCACTTTTTAAAGCGTGTTGTTTTATCACTCGGCTCGCTTCTTGCATTTATCAACTGTTTGCAGTTTGTTTCCACGTTATTACGGCCTCATAGCTCACACTTCTCTTAATTGCTTATTAAATGAACATTATATATTCAAATGAGTCTGCTTTAATGTAAATGTCATTTTAAATATGTCACTACTTCTTTTTAGCTTGTCTGTGGAAGAAAAACAGTTTTAATAAAAACCTCTAAGTACATTAAATAGTGAACTAATTACTTTTACGACTAATTATGATGGATTTGTGCAGTAAAATACATTAACTTTATCACTCTATCTATCGATCTAGAATATTTTAAATTAATGTGTAATAAAATAAATGTGGTAGGTTTTCGAGTTTTTAGATGTAGAAAAATATTTATTTGATTAAAATAGCTTGTCGCATAATGAGATTTTATGGAGACTGAAAGGCGACAATTAAGTGGATGGTGAGATTTATAAAAGTGTTTACATTTGCTTGAGTTGTTACATCATGCAAAAACAACTAATTTAAATCTATAAGAATTTACATGGATGTTTTAATATAAATTGATGACTGGGTTTGATTTGGCTGAACTTGCGTTTGTATAATTCAGTGTTGAAAGACATAAACACGACGATGTTGTTGGCAATTTGTGTGTAGTGATAACTTGGTCATTTTCATCATTCTTCAATTCACACTGGGGTTATCACGTCATTTTTACGATAAAATAGTAGTTTGAGTTTATTGAACGTTGGCAATTTGAGATTCCAAGTTGGCAATGATTTCTGGTGGGATGCCATCAAGAGCGGTGGCGAGATCTCCCTGGTTTACACGGTCATTACGTCCCAGTTGGAAATAAGCGACCTAAAAATGCATATCAGACATTTTTAATTATTTTTACATTCAGGACAACCGTCGAAAGTATCTGGTATCATTTCAAGCAGGAGAAATCAAGTTATAATTTTTTTATTTTCTCTGCTTAGGTATATTACTTAGTGAAAAACATGAATTTGCATTTAAGAAAAACAATTTAGTTAACAACGGTTGTAGTACATGTGCCGATAATTGGAAAATAATCGCTGGGGAAAGTTTCTCTTTCGAACTAGATGGGAAATTGCAGAATAGAGAGTGTATTTGGCATTAACGGATATATTATTGAATGAAAAGGAAATTAGATTGTACTCGTTGCAGTGTGCCTTTGCAATTACTCTTCTATTTAAGTACCTACGTAAATGCAGGTCAAGCTGTTCATATCTTTTTAATTCTTTCATATTTTCCTTATACGAAACTTTTTTTCATACAAAAATAGGAAACTTTACCTGAGTTCCAGAAAAAGTTCTATCGACAACAGCTCCTTGTGGGATCAAGCTCATTTGTTGGGCTTGCTTGACAGCATCATCGAAATTTTGTGGGTGAGGCATGGACATGGCTCCCAAGACCAAACCCAAAACAACGCAAATAACGGCAGTACGCATCTGTAAATAAATATAAATCCGAAAATGTAATTCTTCATGTAAATTATTCCAAATTTTCTCAAATTATTTCCTTAAATTTATTTCCAGAATATTCCCAAACGAACAGTAAATTATTTTCAAACAAAAATGAAGTATTTTCTTGCAAAAAGATTTCTCAGTGAATTGAAAAAGTTATATGAATAATAATAAACCACCATGATTTTCTATGTACTACAAAATGAAATTGCTATATCCGAATTGGTGCAAAAAATCATACCTTGTTTTATGTAAAGATATTTGGAAGAGAACGAAATGTTTGCTATGTACTGATCACAGGTGAACTGAAGTTGATTTCATAATGCTGACCGACTTCACAAGCGTTTATATACTCCATCGACAAATCATCCAGCAGAGTTACATTTACATTGTTTTGATATCTATCCTCTTTTACTCATTTATTATCCTGTGTATTATGCATTGTGATCGATGCATGAAACAACAAGGCACACCACCACCAATATCATCACCGTCATCATTTTCTGCCAGAGAGCAGGCCAACTTCAACATCACACCAGTAGGACTAGACCCATAGAGACCCAACTATTACACCAAGTCAAACCCAAGCAACCATCATATCACGAACAAACAAACGTGGTTCTTAAGATTACGATAGGAGTAGCAGAAGTACATGAGACATCAACATCACACACAGGTCCTCAATCTCAATCCTCCTGTCAAATCGTGTGAGTAAGTCAAGTAAGTGACCAAACAACTCTTTATGTTTATTTTATATTGCTCCCTTCATTATTCCTCATTGGATTTGTTTGCATGTGCTAGTATTGAATTGAATCAACATTAAATGAATTTGTACACACTTGTTCTTAGAAATACTCTGTGTAATCTTTTCGCAGAGTTACATCTCCCTCCGTGTCACTGTCACTTTCAGGATTATTGCAACCACCACCACGTTCTGTATTTCCTTCATAAATAAAAATCTCGCCTGTTTTATTACTATTTCGCATCTTTACAAAGCAACTTTTTGCCTTAAGCTCTAACTGTAACTTGTAACTATCCAATTATTAGCATTTACCCTTAATTCTTAAAATATTATGGCTTCTTGAGCAAATTGTGTGCTTTTTGCCTTTGTATCATTTCTACAGGTATAGTCCATTCGTTTGTATAAACATAAAAAATGAATTGCAATGACAATAGTGCATAATATTAGTATGTATAGCCCAATTCGCAAAATGCAACACTACAAAGAAAATAAATGACAAGAAATTATTTATCTTTAGCTACTAATAATGAGATTACGCTACACAAATTATTACGATAGGTATAATACAAGCATATGGTTTCTCTTCAAAATGTGTCATGTCATGTAAAGTCAAAATTCTATACGAACATCTGTTTATTATTATTATAGGACAAAAGAACAGGGTGCAATTTTATTATGTGCATAAGAGCTGTGCATGCAAACGTAAAATATTAAAGTTGCCTTTTAAAATTAAAGATGTATACATATTATGTAATTCTATAGGTAATACAGATAAAATATCTACTATGGTTCCCTTACAGAAGAGCCTACTGTCTCAATCTAAACAGATATAGTAATTATACATGTCCCTAAGCTATTATTTACTTGGAAACTCACAGCATGCTGTAAAGAAGCCATACAGCTCGGTGTGCATTGAAACATCACATTGTAAAAGATAATTGTTGCTATTAATGTTGCTTCATATTATTTTAGTGATGAACTGCTTATTTCTTACTCAATTTTTTATAAATAATAACAATCTGCTTTCAATGATTCTAAATCATTTACTACTTTTCCCTTTTTGCGGCATTGTCTGTCATTTGCACATTTTAATTGGTCTTGTTGTAGGATTATTGGAAGAATATCTAAATGTACACACATATATACCTAATACATATTTAGGTATATTTATTTTATTGCTGTGCCCCTAATTAATAAATCTGTATAAATGAATGGACTTGACACGGTTCAGACTACATGGATCTTTGTGTTTGAATAATCAATTTTTCTTAATTTATTGCGCTGGTTTCATTAGTAGATGTTATTAATGCGTTTTTCTCGTTCTGAGTTTCTCGCTCACGTCATTTTGCTGCTCTTCATGTTAAGGTCTCCGTGTCTTGTTAGCCCTGTCAGTTTTTAACAATTACGATAAAAAACCTACTTTCTTCGCATGTTCATTTACATTTTATAGGGCATTTTGCTCAGGTCATGTTAATTACCTTTCTGTAACGCCTCACCTGACATTATATCCACTTTTTTGCACAACATTTATTTACTTTACTCACTGTGCTTAGGTACTACTTGTTTAATTATTATTCGTATTTTGGTAATCAAACATTATACGTATCGAATTGGTTTTCAGAATATAATTAACTGTTAATCGTATTATTTATTTTCTAGTGTAAGATACCTATACATACAGAATGATTTATTTCAAATATTAAGAAAATTAGTATTTTTCTAATTATATTACAAATATACGAACATAGACTCAAAGAACGAACAAGACAGTTTTATTTAGGGATAATATAATATTCAGCTCTGAATAAAATCCCAATGGGGTAATTAAAATATGTCTGTAATTTGATTTGCACCACGCTTCTAAAGAAATAAATTAGTGAGAGCGTGTCTTATTGTGAGAAGTCACAACAAAATTTTGTGCAGACTAACACTTATCAAATCAATTTTAAAAGTTGTAGAACTTTTAATTTTATAATTACATTTTTAATGAGCTTTAAGATAGTTTAAACTTAAAATATGTATGCACGATTATGATTTCGTTGACAAATGCAGCCGGGACGCAACTCTATGGTACCACAAAAAAGAAGTAAAGATCATAATTGTAGATATATTAATTTAAAGGTAAGTAAACAGCGAAACATAAATGGTGACTGCCAGCATTAAACTATAGTAGGTCATGTTTTTTGTTAAAGCATTTGCTATGGCTTGCCTTAATATTAACTATCAGTGTTTAAAAATCCCGTAACAGTATATATAAACAACCCTAACTGAAATAAATCCATGCACATTGTAGTATTATAGTTTTATTGAGAAGACGATTTAGTCGGTGCCTTTTTTACATCATACGCTCACACAATGCAATATTCGTAATACACATCATAGTAATGCTTTTTTCGAGCAAATGTTTTTAGAAGAATGGTCTAGAATGGAATGGAATGGAAAGAATGGATGGAATTACTTTTATTTAATCTTTAATTACTTTTATAGATTGCTGTTTTACATTTTTATATATACATACATGGCTGATATTAAACACAGATGTAAAACTCTTATATGTTGACAAATTTTGTTACTTACTCGGACTACTCTCTACATTACATAGTAATATAAAACCGAATGAGCATGAGATCATTTTGAAAATAAATTAGTTATTTGTGAAGCACTTTGCTTGCGAAATCATATTATATAATAAGTTACGTCCTTTGATATAAGAACCAACTTAGATGTTAAGTTTATTCACATGGTACATCAACAGCAATTAATTATAGACAGTAGTACAATCTGATAAATTATGTGATATTAAAAAATATATGTAATAAAATAAATGCAGCAGGTTTTAGATGTTAAGATTTAGAAAAGTGTTATACATTTTTCCTTGCTTTTACATGATTTTAAAACTATAGGAATTTACATGGATTATTGCGACAACAATTGTGTTGGTTGTAGTGATTTCTGTTCTTAAAGTTCTTTTAAAAACAGAAATGAAGTAAACTTTTCAATTTAAAATGATAAATATAAACAATTAAAAACTTTGTATATACTAAGTAATTACTAGTGACTTTTTGTAGTTTATACGTGCATGAAGTAAGAAATTATAGATACACAGATGAGACCCCTGGGGTCTCAACGAATGAACGATATTAAATAATTGAAAACCCTGTCCTTCTGACAGCATGTGGCATGTTAACTTTTTCTAGTAAATAATGGGGCTTAAACTGACACCTTATGACGGCAATTTTACGTCAGTCCAACAGGTTGTGTAGCATGTGCATACTCTGTAGATACTCAATGTACCGTAATATTATTTGTATTGCTACTGCTGAAAAATATATTCTCTCACTACCTGCAGTGTCATTTTACTCACATTAGCTTTTGTAACTAACACTCATAGAGTAACCACCTATATCTGTATATACCTAGATTGCAATACTTGCACTTACAACAGTGTAGTATAAATTGTCTCATTCAAGTTTGTTTAAATCGGCTGACAATTAATTATCTGTTTGCTTGTTGGATGGAAACAAGTCTGTCTGTCTTAATTAACTCAAATAAACTATTGTAATTGTATTTTAATATTTCATTTCGGATCAACACAGTAACACAGGTCTTGTAAGATTGGAAAACTGAGTATGTGCATTTATATGTGTAGTTACTAAAGGGGGAGAAACTTTGTTATTGTAAGCTTACCCAAATATGGAACTTTACTATGATAATGCACGTCTTCAACAAAGTCTTTAATGTTCCCAACATGTATCCCTTACTTTCGTAATACTGTAAACAAATAATTCTTAATTTTATATATGAATGCATTTATACTTTCAATTACATGTGGAATAATTGCGTATCTAATATAGTTTAGGATTTTATTCTATCAGCAATTAATGCTTATATATTATATGTACTTTATTACCGGTAAAAACGTGAAGATAAATGTTTTTGGCTATCTGCAATGTGAAATGTGACTCATACGTGTAGTAATCTTAATGTGGCATGTACCATTTCACTGACTTACTTATTTCTGGCTCTATACTTTAAGAAAGTTCTCAAACTCACAATACGATAATGTCTATCTTAATTGTCCATAGAAAGCATGTAAATAGTATTTGCCAGTTGCTACTGAGCTACTAGCAGTTAGTGCAGCTTTTGAAATTATCTGTGACCATTTGTCAATTGAAGCATGTACAATTCCCGTTGATGAAGATGTACATCTTTTCTAATCACAACAACCATTCATTTAGGGACAGAGAAAAATCACGATTGCTTCTCTGATGAATACAAAGATACAAACAAGATAACTAGTTGCATTTTTAATCTATAGGTCTATATAAATCGGTTCCCTGTTTGGCTAACTGGCTAAAATTAAAAAAAGCCACAACAATGAAGACGATCTTCGCTAGAATACTAATACTACATTCGTAATAGCAGTAGGCAATTTTTAATTTCCTAATGTAGTAGGGAAAATATAAAAATATTACATTTTATGTTTCAATACATTCTCAGACAAAAATCAAACCTGTTTATCAGTACTTTCTTGCTTGTTTTGAATTTAAACTACAATTTCATAAGAGTTTAGTGTAATTGAATGATGAGTTTAGCAAACCAAGTGTACACTTTTATGTAAATTACATTTTAATTTGCAATGCACAATAGAGCTGGAGGCTTTGTGCAACAATAACAAACAATGTCTGCTATATTATTTAATCTCGTGGGTGAGGGTGTCAATTTAATGCAAATCATACAAGTGCATTACACTAAAAAACAAATTAATGCATCTTTTACTTTGCATACTAACATTACTGCAGGGCGATTTCTAATATTAAAATATCTATATACATTGTTACTCAAACAATATGATTTATTGCATATTATTTTATTACATTAAGTACTATTTGTACATCTAATATCACCAAAAAGTGTCATCTCCCTTTCATTATATCTACACAACTCACAAGCTGAAACTAACCAAGTCAAGAATTAAATCTTTATTAGTATACCATACCTAATATGCAGTTGGAAAACACACATGTAAATATATGGCAAATCAGTAAACACAATTTTACTTCTTGTTAAGAGACATAATATGGATTCATTGCAGAGAAATATAACTGTATACAACTTACAACACAATCTCCTGCTTATAACAAAAACCAGACATTCTTATTCATCAAATAACTGGAAAAACAGCTCTTGTTTGTGCATGTCATATTAATATATAAACCCAAAGCAATTTACAACGTAGTTTATATTACTATATAGAGGTATAGTAAACAAAATAATGTTTATGCGTGCATTCATCATTATTTTCAGTTACTTCGCTCGGAATTGTGTATTGGTCCATATACTCCACAACAACAGCGTGCGATCGGAATTAAATTAGAAAGCTTGATAAATGCATACAAAGTTGTAGTAGGTACATCCTTACTAAGCAAGGGCGTATCTACGTATAGGCTCACGGGGCTTGAGCCCCCCCAAATTCCGGAAAAAAGGTGGGCCGCAAATTTTGACGCTTTTTGGGGTTTCAGCCCTCTCCAAACGGCTCTAGCTCCCCTCCCCATTACAATTTTTTAGATACGCCCCTGATCCTTACAATATTTCATATGCGACATTATAAGCCAAGACGCATTACATTCTCTTGTGAATTGACTGTTATATTATTCAAGCAAGTCGAAAAGTCCATTCATTAATAATGGCAATTCAAAGTGACTGGGCAAGTAGTATTGCACGTCTATACCTCTCTATCACTTACTTGAGGAGATGAACATCTTTCTGCATCCTCGTAGACGCCAAAGGACTGTGATAAGGATCTCGACAATTGTAATTGCACACTAAGCAACGTTTCTAGCAAGAGCTTCTATGCTACACACAGTTGGGTAATATAATGAGAGAAGAATTAACTAACAGCGTTAGATTTCCTATCAATCACTTCGACTACTACTATACTAATAAAAACAATACGTAACATTACTACATATTATGCATGGCAATTAATACAATAAAGTAGAGCTACCTGTATGTATACACTATATACCTTTAAAAGCTACAATGAAGGACGACATTCTTTCAGGTAAATAAAAAATGACTGCTGTACTTAAGGATAATTAGGTACGCACCCATAGTTGAGTGTTTTGGGTATTTTTCCACTTCCTCTTCAAGCTCAGGACGCTGTGCTATCAAATCATTGAACTTTATAGTACATTGTTAAGCAACTTTGTTAAGTACGATTGTAAGATAAAATTTATTGGCATTAGATAATTTTCTTTTCACTATTACCTTACTTTACTACATAACTGCTAGCTCATTATTAATTGTTTACGAATGCACATACGAATGAACGACGACTGCTACAGGTACAATATATATTATACGGACTTGTGAAACAACGACGAAGCATCTTTATTGGATGTATTTCTCTTTTGCTCATTTGCATATTTACATTTCGTTGTTATCTCATTTCATTTGGTTTGACAACATAGTTTAATAACACGGCACATTACGCACTTTTACTCCTTTACCACCTGCACAGTGTGTAAAAAGGCAAAGAGAGGCACGGTCTCTTCACTCTTCTTGTCGTCGTCCTCTCCATAATATTATTCTTGTACCAAGATAGAAAGGATACAACAGACGCTCATTTGTCTGATGCAGATGCAACATTTTTATGTGTTATATACATGCAATGCAACATTATGAAATTATGAACGGACAGACCACAGACCGGAATCTCCACTTGGGAGTGTCAACCATTTCCGGCAGTTTAGGAAGTACAATGAACACTTTTATTTGTATTTTGTCTCTCCTCCACTCTTTTACACTTGGATGATGCCCTTTAGTCTGAGAGTTCACAGCCACCCTCTGCTCAAAGATATTCATCTTGATAGGATATACTTACCATTTGCTTAAACACTTATTGTTATAGTGTGCAAGACATTCAAATTCCAATTAACTCTCTATGCGACTGCCTTTCTTTAAAAGGAGAAGCAACTTCCGATTTTTTTCAGTGTCGACACGGTTCTCATCCTGAGATAAACTCATTTAACTTTGAACTTTTTATTTTGTTTTCTGTACACAAAACTACAACAAATTTAGTGGAAAAAGCATGAAGTACATTTTGGTAAGGGAGTTTCATTTTTTCATCAATAATAAAAGTCAAAATTGTTTTATGTCAGATAGTTAAAAGGAATTGTTGATTTTATTAGATTCTGTCATCGCTCATTGTAGCGATTGTTGCAAGGCCACAATCTGTACCGCAATCACAACAAAGACATCAACCTCGAAATCCGAATCTTGGGAGAGGAATTCAGTCCCAAGGAGTGAGAAATTCAGCCAATAGTTTAAACAGTGCTGGACAATCAAACTTGCCTGACGGACCTAAAATTTTCAAATATGTAACAATTCACGTAGCTCCAACGGAAAGGCCCGCTGTTATTACTCCTCAAAGCTCATCATCTTCGAAAAAGATTCCGGATGCTCATTATCAAATCATTTTCATTAAGGCCCCAAGCGGACCTGAAAGTGTGGGACCTACCGAAGTTGAATTGCCTCCAGAACCAGAAAGAAGAACTTTGGTTTATGTTCTCGTAAAACAACCTGAAGCTGGAGACAATAAAATTAAAATCCGTCCAACTGCAAACAAACCTCCTTCTCCCCCAGAAGTTTTCTTTATTCGTTACAAGGACAGAAATGAAGCTGGAGGAAACAATAATGATTCCATTGGTAATAACAATGATCAAGGTCCCATCGGAGGTGGACTACCAGAGGAAGATGACTTCAATCAACAGAATATCAAATAATTTTTAAAACTCTATCCAAAAAGACTGCAACTTTTACTTGGTTATGTTTTTAGTTCAGCAATTTTCAATTGCTGCATTTAGTTTTATAAAAGAAAAGACCAAATACGATTTGGTATGGTTAACCATGAAATACTTAGCTCGTTATGTAATTGTATCATACGTTTAGTAATTTCGGGTTTTTATGTTCACTATTATTATTTCAGGTTGTGTTTTATGTTTTCTACCTATTACGTTATCATTATTCCAAAGAAGCAGTTTCACAGAAGTAGCAGAAGGATTTGATCACATTTCCTGTTGTCAGTTCAATGTTTCAGCGTGCAAAATGTTCATGACAGTTGGTTCGATAAGGGACGACAGGCGAAAAGTAAGAATGAAAGTATTTCTACAATAGAATGTCCATAGAATGAATGCAATAGGACATACAGAGTTGACGTTGCTGATGATACAACGAGATGGGTCGCTCACGCGATTCATTGAATTGTGTTATCAACCGATTTATTGCGAAAACCAAATCAGAGCAGAAAAAACGGGAGAGATTTTAGACATGAGATTAATTAACTGTTTCAGTGTTGTGTATCCTCAATTGAAGGTATTGTCTTTTTCGTTATCTGATTTTATTGCCTTGTTCGCCAACTTTTAATTGGCACAAGGCACCTGTTGTTATCTTCCAATCTCTGTAAATCACCCACGAAGACACGACTTTAGTTGTTCTCTTCATTTTACTGTATATCTTACCAAAGTATTAACAAAAATAATGTGTGTATACCTAACAGACTTTACCGATGTTTAAGTCCTATATAGCCTTATAGATTTCTAAATAACATTCGCTCATTTTATATGGGTCTCAAACTTATGTCAACTTTTTTAGCAGATTGTGCATGTATGCTGCTCATTGTGTGTATGTTGAAACAACTGGTTAATCTCTTAACTAATAACAACTTTTTGTACCACATCTTGCTTCCCCGTGGGCGTGGGAGTTTTTTCTTCTAAAAGTATTGTTTTAATCTGTTATGAATTTTTATCCACCTGTATGTCTGTCCACCTTGTCTTACATAATTTAGCTCAGTACAATCAAACAATATGTATAGATCGACTTTTGTGAACCAATGAAATTGTTATATTATATATATATGGGAAAACGAAAAAGTACAAATAAAAACAAACGTCAAATTAAATGCCGCTAGTGGAAGTGAAAGAATTACTTTTGTAGAGCTGGATAATGTAAAACCATAGATTTGTTTACATCATGCCTCATACCATAACAGGTACAATAGGAGTAATTAAGCATTTATATACCTAGCTATAAATATCAGTACAGTGTTGTGTAATAATAGGTTTCAAATCACTCCATATGCTTTGTATAGAGCAACTTTATCTGTACATGTATCGATCTCCCTTTTAAATTCTCTTTTTAGAGATTACATACAATGCAAACTTTGTATAGGTATGTAGGTATAAGAAGGTATACCTAGGTACTTTTAAATAAGTAAGTAGTTAGGCACTTAGAACTGTTTATTTATTTATCTATTTGTTTCCTGTATACAAGTACATCAATAGAAAAATCATATGAAGTACATTCTGGTAAGACAGTTCAATTTTTCCATATCATGAATTACTGAAATTGCAGATACCTACATAGGTAGGGATTTTATTGTGTGTTTACTTGTATCTTTTGTTGGGTGCTTGGATGCATTCTTTAAGACAAAAACTAGAATTAGTGTAGAAAAGTGACACTTATGTAAAGGTTTTATCCATATTGAATTACTTGGTTTGTAGTGCAGCACATTGTCAACATCTTTTCAACCGTAAGTGAATTATGAGAAAACCGGTCATAGTTACAAGGTATAAAAATGATTGGTGTAGAAAGTATATGAGAGGGAAATAGTACACCTACCAATTAATTATGTGCATTTAGATGATCATAGATATCGGAAAGTTATATTTAGCCAAATTTCACATACATTGTATACATCAAACATCAAATAGCACCTTAACCTTTGTTACCGTTCCTTTAATTAGCAAGTGTTAAAAATAAAATGGCACAATGAGTCTGTGTAGAATTGTATCATCTACTATTCATAGACTAAATAAATTAGGCTTGCTTAGTAAACAACGGTAAAGTGTTCAAAGAAGCTGGATAGCCCCGAAGCCAAGCTGGACCTTGATGAACAGTTTCTGCTGCATCTTTCCACGCTCCTTGTGGTAGGTAAATATCTCGAGTTGTTGCACCTTCATCCAAAACAGGAGCAACCAAAATATCATCTCCCAACATGTACTCTGCAAAGTTACAAAACATATATTGATTTAACCAATGAATTCAGTAAATGTACAACATAAAATTGTTATAGCCCATTTTATAGTTGGCTGAAGAATGCATAGAAAACAAATAATCAATACAGCACAGCAGAGCTATAATATTCTGCTATTGCATTGCATTGTGCTATAAGCAAGTGCACAGAATGAAACTTGAATGAAATTACGTGAGTCGATATCGTAAGTATTTTCGTCCTCAGGGTCGACCCACCACATGGGCCGATTTATAGGATTTCCAGTCAAAGACTGATTTGCTGCTAACAGAATTGCATCTTTGTATTGTACCCGAAGATTTAGCATGTCCTTCGTGATTTGAACTGTCTATTTATCACAGAACTGAATTTAATACCTCGATTCACAAGAAGCAGTTTAAATATTCATGAAGTTTTTATAATTGAGATAATGTACCTCAGCATCATAATCCCAAGGTACTAAAGAGATTTGAACCGCAGGCATAAGAGCATTCGCTTGCATCCAACGAATATACAACTCTTTTGAAGGTCTGCCTCCGTACGCGTTTCCTCCGATCATGTCCGGAAGCACAAACGGATAACCTAATATACCGAAATGGAGAAGTGTCGGAATGATTGACTTTAAACCATTATCGTATCCCCATCGTGAGTCCTTGTCAAACATTCTGAAGAAAATTGCTTGATGCTAAATAAAACGATATTTTATTAACATTCATATATAAATATATTTTTTACAGTCATGTTTGTGCATATTCATGGAATAAAACGATATACAGTACAACACGAACAAATGTTTTATGCAAGTATTATATATTGATTTGCGGTTACCTGATTTCTTCTTGATGCACGTACTTCAACCATTTTGCCAAAACTGGATACAGAGTCGACAAAAATTTGTGTGGCAGAATTTGGAAGACCTGTATTGTCTCCATTTCTGAGTTTTGCAGCATAAGGCAAATAATTTGACTCTCCAGCGTCAAATTTGAAAGAGTCAATTCCATATTCTGTTCGCAATCGTTCCAATCTAGATTTCCACCATGCAACTCCTTCAGGGTTAGAGAAATCCATTACTCCCGCATTTTCACCCCCACTAACCCACCATGAAAGTATTCCTGTTTTATCCTTTTGATCTTCAATAAAGTACCTTCCAAGTACACCTTCGCGATATGATGGACAACCTAAATATTTAACGATAATCTTAATGTATCATAAAATTTTATCAGCAGTGCAAAGTGCAATTGTTATTTGTCTAGACAAATAACTAAAAAATGTATCAATACCCATATTAACGAACGGGTGAATCCATAGTGTTACACGGAAGTTCTGTTCGTTGAGAGTTCTCACCATTCCTGCAATTATTAAAATTTCATGTGTCAGATTCTATTGAGGTTGAATAACCAAAGAATTGATTTAATAAAATTTAATATGTATGTAGATTATTAAGCCTTAAACACCTTAATTTGGTTGGAGACAATTACATAGGTTTATAAATGGCATGTATATACAATTTCTCTACAGTCAAAAGATTTGTCTTTCGTCAATTGTAATGAATTTTAATTACTTATGCATCTATTACTTATCTACCTCTATATATAGTATTATGTACTTTTACAGCTACATCAACGGATACCCACCTATTAATGCTCAATATTTTAAAAATTGCATTAGCTTATTAAATTAAAAACGACCTGCAGGGTCAGGGAATTTTTCAGGATGAAACTGTGCCTCTCCGTAGCAGCTTTCCCAATTGTCATCGATTTCCACATGGGAATTAGCGTTGAAACCTTCCGATATAATTCTTGAAGCAAAGTTCAGCACGATCTCTTGGTTGACATTGGTAAAGTATTGAGCCCAAGTGGACCAAAGTGGATAAATAATCATGTCTTGATCTGGAAGGCTTGTTGGTTTTGAATAGAACTTTGTCTGGGCTTTGAGATGAACATCTTTTACATTATCTCCAAGACAAAGATTGTATTTTAGAGTCAGTGGAGATCTTTTCGTGTAAGGATGAATATCCTTAGCAAGGTAGCACACCTTGTTCGGTCTTACAGAATTTAAACCTGTATTAAAAATATTCCTATACCTCAAGACTCAAATATCTCATGCTCATAAAATAAAGCTTGAAAATAATTTCTATGCGTTACTTACTGAAGAAAAGCGGATTGTCTTCATCAAATATTAATGCTACACCGGTAGATACTAACCAATAATTTTCTGTAACTCCGTTAAACTCTCCTCCTGTAACTACAGGGACTTCGGGACGACGTTGATCTTCTATTGGCCATGTGTGTAACCAAGTTTCACCACCTCCATACCTTTTATTTGCAAAAGAGCACTTAATGTATTGTTAATTGTTATTTCAAATATACTGTGCTTTATTTATAAACAAGGGCGTATTTAAAGGAGACGCTCGGGGGCCCGCCCGCCCAGATTTCGTAGAAAAAGGATTATGTATTTATTTTTTATGGGTGGGACCCTCCAGATTTCTAGGACCCCCTCCCATTTCCAAATCCTAGATACATGCTTCGGGTCGGGGTAAGTAAATATATATAAGTTCAGCTATTTATAAATAATTGTCATCGTATAAATATTTTTCCTACACCATACACATACCAATGAGCTCCATCCACTATGTTGAAACAGTCTTCCAATGTTTTAGCATGCATGGACGTCCATTCAATTCGAGCACAATTGTCATTTCCTTCCCAAGCGTCTTCGATAACAATTTGAGCATAGTCTCCCCATTTAAGACAAGTTGTGCCGTCAGGGGAGTCGCAAGGGAAGGTAGGCGGTCCCACAGATGAAGGTAAAGCGACTCCAAGTTGTCCAACTAAATTATTATCTGTAGGAGATCGAAAAAGAAAGAGATAAGAACATATTCATTCTATCTGTAATAGAGATCACAGAAAATCTTTGTGTCTTAATTAGGTATGTAATATATGAGATTTTGTTGGTTGAAAATGTTTTGTGAAAGTATTTGTAAATACCTGGACCAAAAACAACTTCTAATAAGTTGTCCTCTGCCCTCGTTCTAATTTTTATGTTGCCAGAAAAAATCTCCTCTGCTCTCACAGAAAAGTAGAGCAGGCATAATGAAAGCACAATGCCGCATCGGTGAATTAAACCTGTATAGGGAGAAACAATATTCTTAAAAACGTTTTTCCAAAATTCGATTTATTGACAATGAAATATAAATGTGCAATATCCGTAATTAAAAATTATTTAATTTACCCATGTTTGCTTAATTAATTAATGCAGTGAATTTGTCGGTACCTAAATGATATTTAATTAAAGTATTGAAAATAAAATCAGCTTACTCCAATTACTAAAACATTATATTATTGCTTATCATTGTAATTTTTTAATCATACCCCTATTCATAATTAAAAGTACAGGTTATATAACATAAATATCAGTAATCAGTACAATAGCATGTATTACCGAAGTGCCTAAGACACTGAAGTGTTTTCATGAAAAATGATGTATTACTTTTTACTTTACATAAACATGTATTCTATGCTGAATCTGTGTCAAACCTACAAAGCTACATTAATAACACTTCATGCAGATAACACGGATTGACTTAGATACGAAAATATGAGGACACATCTACAGTATCGGTAAAGCTTACACACACTTCGAAAGTCATATCGGTAATATTCGACACTACATTAGTGTAAAATTTAATTATGTGTTTTCACCTGCAATCAGCCTTGTCAGTCATACTGAACGTGAAGTTAGTGATTTACATAGTACATAGATTCACACAATAATTTTTGTTTTTAATTTCCATCTATTATATAAGGTCACACTTAAACTATTTTCGCTACACCCATTCATGGCCAATGGCAATTTGACAAAACAGCGAAATTAATAATACTTGACAAATGCCACAAAATTATTACTTCCATTCTTATTTTGTTACTATTTTCTCATTTTTTAGATCGAAATGTTTAATAATGTTTACAGCTTTTCAGATCACTGTCATTGGTAAAGAGTGAGTATACAAATCTCCTTCCGAATTGCATTATATGGAGTACTCATTAAGGAAGTTCCTGATGTATATTGATGAATTTCACTTTATACTTCTGTTTAAAACTACCTCAATTAATTCTGTAATTAAATTAATGTCTACGCAATAAAAAGTAATTACCATCACTGAAAAAATTGCAATAATGATATATTACCAAAAATCAAAATAGCCATAAAGGTAGAAGCTATAAAAAGAAATTAGAACGAACAGATTTATAGTAATCTTAAGGACATACATAAGTTATAAGTAACCAAAAGTACATGTGAAAACACCTTTAGCTCCGTTCTAATTGTATGCCGTAAATCATGTTCCAGCGCGTATCTAGGATTTGGACATGGGGTGAGCCCGCATGTATAAAAAGGGCTTCGGACGCAAAATGACTCCTTTTATAGGAATCTATATAGGGGAGCCGGTTCCTCCCGCAAAATACGGCCTTGATCAAGATCCTTACCATTTTATACTGATAGCAATACCAATACCACACTTATTATGATTTTCATCATGGCTGTATGTACTTTAGAAATTTAATTATTTTTAACCCCATCTGTTACTATTAAACTTTTGAATTTCTCATGTGTAAAAAATAGACTCATCTGCATTCTGCTCTTTATGGTATTGGTCTACAGACCAGTACCATACATGTGTTTTAACCTTGTGCATTAGGTGTATCTCAAATGCAAATCAATATGCCTAGGCAAGGCATGGCATGTGTAAAATGTGTATTATTATTTTATTAAATGCAATAAAAACATCTATTTTCACAGTATAATTCCTATAAAAATATTATGCTCTGAAGTTTGTCGGCCATTTACATTACACTCATCTCCTTACGTTACCCACCTTTCAGTGTATGCTGACTTGAAGTTAGGGAACAAAATATTAAAATAAACCGATATACTAATTAGTTGATGTCTATCTATATATACCTATAGTTAATCAAGAAAGTGTAATGTATGTTGAACTATAAATACGGATACAGTAATTCAAATCAAAACCGTCTCGGAAGAAATTATATGATTTATTCATCGATGGAAAGCATTTTTCCAATATTCGATTTTTTACTATATATAATTCCTTAAAATACATCAAATTCTTTTATAATAAGTAGATAGATATAACTATAGATAGATATAATATGCATTATCTAATAGCTAAATAGTAAGTGAAGTACCAAATATTTCATCTGTTTTGTTGGCTATAGATTTTTCATAAATTGTATTATATGATTTAAAAAGATCTACATTTTGTTGTATTATGTAGCTATATTTTATACTATACAAAGTAGCGAATTTTTTATGTGATGTCATTTTACATGATAATTTATTCATTGGAAATGTCTATTTCTCACGTGTGACAATATCCACTCGCCAAAGATTATGTAAATTTAATATTACATGCTACATGAACAGGCGCAAAGTAATTATCCATTGAAATCAGAGTATGAATTCTAGATACTGTGAAAAGCTGTGAAAATAGTTTAGTTAGTTCAATGATCTTACTTGGCATTCGGGGCCATGGAGGAATAAATAGAAAAAAATTGCCTAGTTCTCAATTTTAATTTTAGTATAGCCGAACTCATTGTAATATTTTATTTTTGTGAAGTAGGTACTCATTTTACATTATGTCTGTGCAAAACTAGTTTGTGGTTGCCTTATTCAGTGACACCTAACTGACAATATTAATGGAATGACTTGGAAATTTTTCTGAAAATTAACTTGATTCTCTACTCTATTCTTGTTTCATATTATTATTATTAATATATAATAATTACAACACGTGCGTAACAGGTATTCTATGAAATTATTAATAATTTATTAATAGAAACTTAACAAAAGTTTTTCCCACAAACCGATATTTACCAGTGTTTTTTAAGATACAGTGTTTCTATATACATCTACAGTCTACATACATATCTCCTGGCTACGATACAATTAATACGTAAAGTGACAAGTTCTTTATTCTTTATGGCCCCGTTCATTAGGTCGATACAACTTTGAATTTGATT
>JABASD010001198.1:0-45379 GCA_019776165.1 Pogonognathellus flavescens | reverse complement strand
AAATTATTTTTTAAATTTTAATCATAGGGTCTCAGTACAGAAATCTCAGAATTGTCAAGATTGGTTCAATTTACGGTGACAATGATCTTAGACGAGATTAAGGAGGAAGTTTTCATTACGAAAACCGTGAATGAGTTGCTTTTTGGAGGATACGATCAAGCAGCAGTGGCATTGTTATCTAAACTAACCCAAACTGAGTATTTACCCAATGACAGTATTTTTGGAATTTTTCATGAGGTAAGTTCACATTAATTATTTTAATTCCTATGGGAGTACATTCAAGTTTTATGTTTCTGTTCTAGAGAAACGATTCAGAATTTGGAAATTACGAAATCGATTCTGGTCTTAAGGATGTGTCCAAATTCAGTGAAATTGTTAGTTGGAACGGAAAAAAGAAACTGGAATGGTGGGATACGGATAAATGCAGTAAGATCGAAGGAACTGATGGTTTGACATTCTCACCATTTATAACTCAAGAAAGTGTATTGAAGATTTTTAAACCTGAATTCTGTCGGGTATTCCCACTCGAGTTCTCTGAAGTGACTGACTACTACGGAGTTGAAACTTTCAAATTCGTTCTTAATGAAAAGGCATATCAAGATCCTAGAAAAAATCCAGACAACATGTGCTTTTGTACTACACATTCTAGAAACAGAGATGAATGCCCCACTGACGGTGCTTACCAAATTAGTGCTTGCCAAAAAGGTACATATTAAGTATATATATTATTATATCATGCAAAATAATCCACTGTTAATTGAGACTCATGAATATGAATACTAAATCAATTTATTTCAATGAATGAATAATAATTTTAAAAACTGGACTGTTATTTATAAATAAATGACAGTTTGTAATGTAATTTTTATAATAGAAACATTTTACAATGCAAGTTTTACAATGCAAGTATTCAAAGTTTAAAAATATCACATTTTTGTAGATTCACCGATGTACTTATCATTGCCACACTTTCTATTTGGGCCCTTTTACGCTAATCAATCTGACGGATTATATCCTGACAAGGAAGAACACCAAACATTTGTTGAAGTCGAACCGGTATTTTTATTTAAACATGTAAAATTCTTTATTTTGGCCATATTAATCTCAATTTTTCATATTGTAATACTACTGTATGATTTATTCAGATTACAGGCACGGTTATAAAAAGCAGCTTCCGTATCCAAGCTAATCTAGAATTGAAACCCCACAAGGGTCTCAATAAGGTTCCACATATTCTTATTCCGTTTATGTGGCAAGAAGAAGTAAGCAACAAAGATGAATTTACCTAATAATGATATGCTTCTTTGTTTGTAAGATTTTGAATGGAAAGTTTTTAGTTAATTAGGTTTAAAATTTGAATTAAGCAATGTAATCAAAAATTTCAGAGTGCTATAATTACTCCAGAAGCGGCAGGAAGACTTTTTAAGATTACCAAAACTCCATTTTTAGCTTCTAAAGTGTCCTCAACTGTCGGTTTAGGAAATGGATTGCTCTTAATTTTAATCGCTTTACTAATTTTCATTCTGCGAGCGAAGAATAGTACAAACTACACTGGTCGGGGGCAACAAATGGAAAATTCATTTTGTATATGAAGTACCATCTAATCTACCACTGCTTATACCCAGTCTTGATGTTAATGTCTGTAACTTGATTTGACAGTTACCTTTATTATTACAATGCGGATACCGATTCAATTGTAAGTAGTTTTAATAGGAAACTTTAATTGAAAAACTGAAACTCATACTTTTAAAAGCTCATAAACGAAAGGGCAGTATTTTTGTATACTTAAACTTAAACATTGTAAAAATACATTTTGTAACAGAACTAAAGATAGGACTAAATTAGCGGAAACTAGAAATGTTAAAACGGTTGTAACAAAACTAACATAAATTGACTTTAACACATTCTCATCCTGATTGTATTGTCATTCATACTGTAACATTAAACGAAACTGAAAGTGTTTGCTAAAATTAATTTATAATTAATAATTAGAATTGAATGTTAAAAAATATTTTTATACTACATATATAACATTAGGCATAATATTAATTCGTCAAGTACGACGGATCCGCTACTGCTACACAAAAAACTACAGTCTAAAAACTTTTTTTGATTTTATAGTGTTATAGACTACGCAACTACATTATGTACTTAAAAACATTACATTTCATTAAATTATTAAACACAACATGTTTTGATTTAAACCATTTCATTTGTACCATCAATCACACATTTTATTTATTCTCACATCTGAAGAGGAGCTCAAGCCAGGAGAACCCATACGTGGGTATGCGTATGCCCTTGAATAATACACATTATGTCATTTTCATTTTGTTTAAATCGGTAACAACGTTCGTAAAAAGCTGTATATAGGTATAGCTTTGCTTTTACGAACTATTTCATAATATCATTCCTTTCGAAATCATAAGTATAATTTGGATTTACCAACATGACCATTAAAGTAAAATTGTGTAGCTCTGTTACATGTCTTCAAATTAATTACTATGTAAAAACACGTAGCAGAAGAACATAAAGTCAAAAAAACATAAATAGATGGGCAATTCCTAGATATCTACAAGCCTACAATTACATTCCTACAAATTTTGTAAGAAGTCTGACAAAATAAAGTTTGTAAAAATCAACCTTGATGAACTTTAACTTATTTGAGAAACGAAATAAAAATTCGTTAAGACCATTATGTCCATACTCATGAAACGCAGGCCTCGCACCTCAGAGGTTTTCTGAGGTGAGATTTATTGCTGGTTGAAACTCTTGAAAACTTTTTGTCTCCGTGTATGCGTAAGGTTGGACCATTGGCACATTGAGTTACTTCATCGTTTTAGTATTGTGCAACACATTATAAGTAACTCATGTCTTTTGCTTCTACACAACAATCGTAAACAGAAAACATCTCATAATTAGCTAGTAAATATTTATTGTGTTGCTTGTTCTAACGTACATCTATTTAGTAGCTGAAAAATGAAGGTTTTCCTTCATGTAATATTACATTAAAGGTTTACCCGACCTATAGTAAAGAAGAATTTTTTTCTAGTACCTCTTACCTACTGTATTATGAGTTCATCTGCTTCAAGTAACTTAAATTGTAGCTGTAGTGTTATTGAGTGTACATAACAGGCACACTCTCTGGCTATGTGCTTAATAATTGTAAGATGATTGTGTTTATCGCATCTTCAAATATCTACACACATTAACTGCTAATGTGTATTACGTTAAAGCTCTGTTTGTTTCTAGCGTTTGCGAGTGCACATGTACTCTACTAATTTTTTGATTCAACTCAAGTTTGAATCAGTTCACACACCGAAACTATAAAAGTGTAGTTATATTATACCTACATTGTACTTCAATGTATGTATGTACTTGTATTTATGTTATAACCAGGATTTATTGTGAAATATTTGTATAATGGAGATTTATCCCTCACTATATCATGTAACGTATACTTATGTGTACTAGTAGTACCATCACATCATAAAGCTATGTATAACCTTACATGCATTATGTATTAAATTGTAGTTGTTTCCTTAAATTATCAATTAAAGTTGTAATATGTATGATGTGTATACCTACCAGCAGTGTAGTATCAAGTAAGTCCTGTATAAACTGTAGACTTACAAACACGTATAAACGCATATCAGATTGAGAACAGATAAATTAATTTTTCCATGCTTGTTGTTTCATAGTATGTGCCATAGCTTCAGAGAATAATGGTACTCGCATAAACTGCTTAGCTTTTAGCATCAGAGTTCAGTGAAGGATTATTTGTTAGTGTGACATTGGGATTATTAATGTGGAATTACACCAAATACTGAAATACTATTATGTACAATAAGCAATTATTGATTTTGTCATTAGTAGTAAAGGAAATTCATTACGTTTCAATTTTGACATTAACAAAAGGATTCATTTATAATTGAGTGTGGTGCCTGCATGTTGTGTAATATCTCATATAGAAGTGATTAACTATAATCCATACATTTGTTACTGCTTACTATAATCCACACATTCATACAACACCTGTGTGAGTGTCAATGCCAGCATTACTAACTAAGTGAACCAATTTTCTCAGTGTGCATTCAGAATTCTTATTGTTGTGTATTAACTATTAACAATAAAATTAACAGTGGTATGTGGGAGATTTACTATTAAAATTGAAATAGTTAGGATTTTTTTCCATATTTTTTGGCAGGTCGTGGTGAAACACTACTAATTTATCTTCATGTGAAAACTTACATGGGAAAATTACAGATAATGAAGTCAAAGCGTTTGAGAGTTTCTGTTCCAAGTTTGCATAATGTGTTGAAATGAAGCCCGTGAAGTGAGACTTAAAAAATATTCACCATTGATAGAATATTAAAGGTGACTTGACCTTCTTTGTGACTAGGAAGGATTGCGACAGTGCATTTGATGAAATTGCCAAAAGTTGCCAAATATTACAATGCAAAAATTGCCATACATTCTTCTGGGAGGAGGATTTGCGGTTTGTGCTCTATCTGCAATTTTAGGATGGATTTTAGCCCCTATATGGATCAGCAATGGTTTAATACAGGTACAAATTAATAGAAGCAAATTATATATTTATGTTTAAATTGCGTAAGTTTTAAATAAAAATCATGAAAAGTCCCCCATGTTTACTTTATATAAAAATAACAATCTTTCTACGTTTGTTTAAATAATTTTACATTCAAATCTGAAGACCATGCATTTAAGTGCTCTAATAATATACACAAAGTACTTAGGCAGTAAATTATTTTTAACCCATAAGGAAATGAGATAATATAATTGTCTCGAGAAAGAACTCAAGTTGTTTTGCTCAAAACGATTTTATCTTTAATGAGACAAGAATTGTCATCATATAGTCATCAAGCATTCGCTTTCTAGTTGTATTAAGTGCACTTGCACCGACGAGAATGGAATAAGGCAAAACACGTAAAGATGTGATTTGCACTAGACAAGCAATAGTACTACACTCGTAAGTACATTATCACACTCTTATCCAAACTACGTTGGTGCATTAGGTCAAAGTTTACAATTTGCCCTTCTATTGGTTTCTTTCGTCTGTTAATACAATGTCTCACATATACAGATATTGAACGTTGTACTTACCGTGTACAGTAAGCAACTAAAATAATAACAGTAACCCGGAAAATTCTTTTTTTTCCAAAAAGATGATTCTCGTTTGAATATTAATGTTTATAAGTTATACAAATTATGCAATTTTGAACCGTCTAGCCTTACCTTTAAGTATCTAAGACTCCAAGTTTAATTTACTTATCTCAAAGCTCATGTAAGGCCATAGTCATAAAGTACTTTTTATCAATAAACAAGAATTCCTAATAATGCGTATGGTATAGGTACAAAATTACTAATACAAATCTACATTTTGAATGAAAAATCTGTTGTATACAATTTAATATAAAAAATCACCATTTGGGAAAATATTATCAGCAATTAATTTCTGTCATATTCTTCACAATATAATAATGCAACTATTCGTTACGTTGAACAAGCTGCATGGTTTAGTTTGTATTTGACATCTGGTCCTTTGTAAACCTAAGTCTATGATGTGATACCAATTCATTTAGGTAAAAATGGAAAATATTGAATATATTTTGAATAAAGTGTGTAAAATAATTCTAAAATATTTTGCCATGTTTAATAATTAAGTATTGCAAAGGCTCAACATTTTCAAGGGTTTTGTTCTATACGTCCAAAATTATCAGTTTTTGCTGAAACCGGGTAACCTTTATCATTGTAGCCAATGATATAAGGATATAATAGTAGTACTCCACTAATACATTAAGATATCAAATGAACACTATTTCATATTTCCTCATAAAATAGATTATGGGACTTTCCCTAATGTTATGCTCGTAAAACTCGTGTATGATCTTTTAGGTAGGCTCTCTTATTAAAATCCTGTTAAACCTGGGGAAACAAAAAAGTTTGCGTGGGAGAAATTAGTAGAATTGTACAAACAAGTCCTCTACATTTGACCTTGCTCATAAAAACAATTAACATAAGTTCTGTAAAGGAGCACCGGATTACATGCACATAATATGCGTACAGTGCAAATCGTAACTACCACCGTACTACCTGAAGATATACTGATGTTATTATTATAAGATTTTACTCAACAGAAATGTTCAAACACGTTGTGCCAATTCATATTTAATATAATAATATAGATGTAGATATGAGTTTATTCTATTGTGTATGTACGTGCGATTTAAAGGTAATCCTTCAATTACTTATACCTGCAGGCTCGAAATAATTAAAACATGTGAATATACCAGTATTTACAAAAATACTATAAAATACCCACTCGAACTCAACATTTCTATAAAAGAGTGCATTTTTATATTATATACTTGCACAAATGCACTATTGCAAATAATTACAGCGATTTTTCCGGGATTTTTTCCCATGGAGGTGTGTTACTTTTATTTAAGCGCACATAAAAGACGGAATTAAATCAGCGGTTAGACGTGGTTTGTTCATGTCACGATTGATGATGTGATTTTAAATATAGCATCCACCGCTGTTACATTTTTGCCATGTACAAACAGTCGGAATTTAAAATATTATAATTTCTATTATAACCGTTTGCACTTTTTTCTGCCTTGAGCATTATTACAACTAATTATTATAATTACAAGTAGGTAGTATGTTCAAATAGTCAGGGATGTTATAATATCCGACATTATTACATTTTATGTAAAAACGATATTATTGTTCCGATGAAAAGAACATGTAATATAAATTCCAAAATGCGGAGGGCTCGAGAGGTTAGGGGCGCTCAAAGGCAAAAAGGTGCCAATTTGATTCAAATAACCCTTTCTGGAACTGGAAGGGGGGGGGGGGTTTCAAACTCAGTGAGCACATACTTGGATACGTCCTTGCTGACGAAGTATATTTATACTTACAAAAGTAATTCACATACAATTAATATGTCTACTTAAAATATCATTTTCATTGTAATTATATACTTATTTGAAATTAAATGACATTTGTATTTCTTAAACTCTAAGAAGTGTAAAATAATTCAATCGCGTAATTCAATCCGGTTATTTGGTACGAAGTATATTCTATAGTGTAGTGCAAGCCAGTGGAAATGTAGCATTAGTGTGTATTTCCCTCTTACATATCTATATTATATCTAGGGTACGTTATAGTGAAAAACGAAACAGCTTATTAATATTTGATCAGGATTCTTTATGAATTCGTCATTAGAAAAGGAATTAATTAGATTTGGTTACTTGAACTATTGTTAATTATTATCACGATGGCCGTTTTACAGATATACTCGATTCGATGTTATCTATCGGTGCCCACCTGCAATTTCATTATCTGGTGACATGCCTCCCTCAAGAACTCTGTAGTAAATTGTGAAAATCTATGTACCTAGAATTTCCTTCTGAATTTATTGTTACATTCGTGGTTTCAGTTTTAGAGAGTTAGTGATCAGAATTTTTATCACAAGTCAATATCACGACAAAGATAGAATTGACAAAATTTTTGATTTAAAGGTGCATATAAGTAAAGACTTATATACAATGTAAACTATATTTTATACCCTGTTATCTTTTATCATGCACTATACTATGTATATTCTTAAGCATGTAAAATATGCCATACATATAGATACAGTACAACATAAATGCAAGATAAAGTGTGAAGATGATAAATATGTCTAGTCTGTTTAGTGAGTGTATAAAACAGCGATTTCCTCGTTTACATTTACTCCTGTTGTGATTGCAGGTGGTAAACACGTATAAATATGTGAAGGGGGTATTTTCATGTCCACTTCAAACAGCTTTACACGAATTAAAAATTGTAGCGTAGAAGACAGCGCCGCAAAAGCATCAGTCTGTGACTCTTATTCGTATTGCACTTGGTATTTGAGTTTTTAAGTTCTGAACGAAATATATAATGCAAAAATTGCCTTACATTCTACTTGGGGGAGGATTTGCTCTTTGTGCTGTGTCTGCAATCATAGGATGGATTTTGGCTCCTATTTGGATTAAAAATCGCTTAACGGAGGTACTTCTGCAAAATAAATTTAACCTTGCGTGACACTTTCGAAATTATGTATAGATTTATTAACCGAATCTAAAAATGAAACTGTTGTGCCAGCATGCAGTAAGTAATATAAGATTATAAATCTACAGAGAAGGCCAGCAATCAAAGCTGTAAACTGGGATAAGTAGTAAGTATACAAATAAAAGCGCTGTAGTAATTGTGATTTCGATAAATTTTTTAAAACAATTAATCAAATGATATATTGTGTCACGAAGAATTTGTTTAACACTCCAGCTACTCCAGCATGCTCGTAGTAAGGAAAAGTCAACGTACATTAGCGTTTCTCCTTAAATTAAGCATTATCATTGTGTAGAATGAGACACTGCACTGGTTACATCACATACTACCGACCTACATTTTTAAAGATTTGCTTGTGTGAGAAATGCTAGAATTCAACCATAAAATGTTTGTTAATATTAAACCTACTATGGTTCTTAAAGAATGAATTACAATGGTAAACAAAAATACTTTTCAGGAAGCAAAACTAAACAAACTCTCCCCTAATGTGTCCTCCTCTTCAAGATTTGCAGATGGTCAAGATAAATCGCAAACTGAAGCTCTTCAAAAGACGTTTAAAGAATGGATGGGGATAGAAGCTCCATATGAAATCAACTTAAAAATCTTCCTGTTTAATGTCACAAACCCAGACGAAATTAAAAAAGGAGAGAAGCCGATTTTGAACGAAGTTGGTCCATTTGTGTACAGGTAGGCAATTTCTTGTTACTAAATTTCTTTTTATACAGTGCAGCCCAAGGTATATATAAAAAGATCTCTATATATATATACCTATAAATCTCTATATATACCTTGGTGCAGTCTACAATTGCATGTAATAAGTATTATGGATACATTTAAAAAGGTCACATTTTTATTCTTTGTAGGCAAGAAAATTCAAAGGTGAATATAACAGAAAATGAAGCAAATGATACAATTATGTATAATGAAATGAGGCGATACTATTTTGTTCCTGAGTTATCATCAGGGAAGGAAGAAGATTTAGTAACAATCATAAATATACCGTTTGTGGTAAGCGAATTCAGTTTAATCACTTAAGTATAAAACACAAAATGGCTCATTTACATCAGCCATAAAGTTGGATTCGTTTACCTATTCTGTAAAATTGTAAAATGGTTTCGTTATGACTGTATAGGGTCTTGCTCGAGAAATCTCTAAATTGAACAAGTGGATTCGGTATACCGTTACAATGTATTTAGATAGTTTCAAGGAAGAAGTATTCATCACGAAAACAGTCAATGAGTTTCTTTTTGGAGGATATTATCAAGCAATGGTGGCATCCTTATCTAATTTAACTACCACGGAGTATCTACCAAATAACACATTCGGAATGTTCTATGGGGTAAGTCTCAACAAATTCTGACTTTTTTAACAAATCAAGGCAGCCTTGGTGGAAAAGGAATAATTTTTGTTCTCTATAGAGAAATGGCTCAGCCTTTGGAGAGTTCGAAATATATTCTGGAGTGAAGAATGTGTCCAAATTCAGTGAAATTTCAAGTTGGAACGGAAAAAAGAAAATGGACTGGTGGGAATCGGATAAATGCAATAAGATTGAAGGAACTGATGGCCTGATGTTCCCACCATTAATCACCAAAGAAAGTGTCTTAAAGGTTTTTCATCCTGATTTGTGTCGTGTTTTGCCACTTGAGTTTTCGGAAGTGGCTGATTATAATGGTGTTGAGACATACCGATTTGTTGTCACTGAAAAACCTTATCAAGATCCAAAAGTAAATCCAGACAACATGTGCTTTTGCACTCAACATTCGGAAGACCGTGAAGATTGTCCCTCCGATGGTGCTTATCAAGTCAGTGCATGCAAACAAGGTATGCGTTTACATCAATTTTTCCTAACATAACTTATAGTGTGAAGTTCGGAAGACTTTCCATTATTTACCATGTACAAGAATATATTTCCTTCATTTTTGAAACCAAAACCTTATTTTTCGGACTGTCCTTATTAATTATGGATTTTCTGCACAACTGCCTAATTTAAGGATTACTTTATAAATACAAGCTTGGTTAATACATGGATAGGATTATATAACATTTCAGATTTTTAGCATGAATCAGTGTAGGTACTTAATAATTTTTATATTTCACAGATGCACCTATTTACATATCCATGCCTCATTTTTTGTTTGGACCACGTTACGCCCAACAGTCAGAAGGATTCCATCCAGATCGAGAAAAGCATCAAACATTTGTAGAAGTTGAACCTGTATGTAAAATAACTTTAAATAATACCCATACTACAGACAATATAAACTAAATAATATAACTTATAGCTGAGCTGCTACATCAAGTTTTTACATAATGGTTGTCTATTTTTGTCTCAGATCACAGGAACTGTTCTTCAAGCCAGATTCCGTGATCAAATTAATGTGCAATTAGAACCTCACGCTTTTAACAAAGGTCTGAACAAAGTTCCACATGTTCTCATGCCATTTATCTGGCAGGAAGAAGTAAGTTAACATTTGTATTACACAACCTATCATTTATGTAGTAATTCAATGAAATTTAACGAATTAAATTCACGCAGAGTGTCACAATTACTTCAGAAGCCAAAATTTACGGCATTACACGAACTCCAGCTTTAATCGCTACAGCGTCCTCATCAGTCGGTGTAGGAGTTGGGGTGCTACTGGTTCTAATCGCTTTATTAATTTTTATCTTACGTGCTAGAGATAGAAAAGTATCATTATAGTATATTTATTATTAATTAATGTTACAATTTGAAATACAATCAATGATAATGACCAAGATCTTGATCTAGAATTTAAGGTTGCATTTAGTAAGATCTTTTTTAAATTCAATGGTGATATCTGATGTCTTACCTGTATGAAGCGAAGATTTGTTAATACATTAATGGCATACATTACTATGTGTATTGTATATTATTAATTATTAGTAAATTTCTGAAGTGAATGTATAAACCCAAGGGCGTATCTAGGATTTTGTAATCGGGGGCTCAGACTGCAAATTTTGCCAAATAACCCCTTTTTCCGGAATCTGGGGAGGCTCAAGCCCGATGAACCCATACATAGATACACCCTTGCATAAAACTCATTATTATGTTTCAAACAAGTCCAATAAATGAAAACAACGCTTCATCTACTAAAACTACTAAAAGTAAGCGTTGAAGCCAAAGTACAATGAAACGTGATTTGACTTTCTTCAAAATAACTGTCGTTAATGGATCCTTATTTAATAAAGTATTAGTATTGGAATAGAAATTTATTACGACTTACTTGATCAACTGTTTTTACAAACATGTACATGTACCAATATATATGATACCAAGATAAGGTTTATTTGCTGATGTATGAAATAAAGGGATGTGTAGTGAAATTTCAAATTAATATTAAAACCTGAAATGAGCAATACAATTACAAATGATTGTTTTGTAAAATTTTAAACTACGTATAATAGTACTTTCTAAGAACAATGGAAAATTCATAAATAAAGCATTCCCGAGATAATTTAGATAGGTATAATTATCAAATTATTTACCCTTCCGTAATTCTTGATTGTGTGCCATATACTCGTATAACATACTTTAACACGAACAAAAAGAACTTCCATTTGAAACAGATTCACTGTCTTCATCAATTTGCCGTAAATCTACATCATTAAAGGCAACTAAACCTTGTTGCCAATGATTTTGGAGAACTGTCGCAGCAAGAGTGCGAAAAGTTGCTTCCACGTTGTAATGTTCCTTTGCAGATGTCTCCAAAAAGTCAAGACCAAGGTCAACTGCTAGTTTCTGAAAGCAAATACATAAAATGGTAAGTTATAATTACAAAATGTACCTAATTAGAAAATAACATGTAGAAGAAATGCTAAAAATGATAAACATATGACCAGGTAAGGCACTATAAACAGGTAGCATACCCTGCCATCCTCCTCTCGAATTTCTCTGGTAGTAGAATCTTCATTTGCAATATCCAACTTGTTTCCAATAAGAATTTTAGCTGTTCCACTGGGCGCAAAGTTGTTAATACAATCTAACCATTTATTAACACTCTCAAAAGAGTCTTTCCTCGTAATATCGTAAACAATGATGATTCCATGAACATTGCGCAAATGAATCGGCATCATTGACTCATATCTTTCACTACCCCCAGTGTCTCGCTAAAATATTTCGCAAAATAATTGCATATTACATACCTTTCCTTGGTAAACTAATTTAAAAATATATCTTAATGATTTGTAGTTTTCCTTACAATGCAAAGTCTAATGGATTTTCCTGCAACTTGGAGCTTTTTAAATGCCTACACAATAAGTAAATACAATTTAGTAGGCAGCTTGGGTAATTGTATTGCAGTAAAATATAATAAATTATATCTTCAATTGAATAATTAAAATTTCAATTCTTTTGTACCAAATCGCAACCTATTGTTGTCTGAGCATGCAGTGGGAATACTCCTTTCTGAAAATACAAAAATGTATATGCAAAATAATTTTTTTAAACTTTTTTTATATATTTTGCATCTTAATTTCCGCTATACTGCAAATGACTCCAGAAGACAAGTTTTTCCAACACCGTACGTGCCCACAAGAGCGAATTTAAATTGGTATGGCCTGAACAACAGAAAACAATCATTAAGTTAACCTAATTCTTTACACTATAATAATATTTAAACTTGCCATTTTCTAAAACTCAATAGTATTCAGGTAATGTAAAAATAAGTGTTAAGTGAATATTTTTAACTATACGTGTAATTTGTCGTTAACGAAATGGGGATATCTCTTAACTTCACCAGATTTTCTTCATTTCCAACTGGTTTTCTGCAAGTGGGGCATCTACTTATGGTGCAATATATGAAACCAATAAATTGTATACATTAGCACCTGCTGCAAGTCAAATTATATGTGAAATGTCAATTTTTATTATTCATGAACAAGGACGTATTTACATTTTGGTTCACCCCGTTTCAACCCCCACCCCATATTTTTCAGGCTCACTTTACTCATTGGAAATTTTCTCACTTTTTACCTATGAGCCCCCTGAAACCTCTCGAACCCCCTATTTCAAAGTTACAGCCTTGTTCACGAAAAATTGCTACATATTTGTAAATAAAACGATATGGGCTAAATATTTACCCTGAGTCATGGGTTGATATCCATCCTCGTATACACTCATAGTGATACACGTGTCCACATTGTGTACTCACAAAATGATCTCCTTCTAAACATAAAGAACACAGCAAAAAATATTGTGATTATAATCTCAAAAAAATTGCAACATCCATGATATTATGCTACAAATACAGTCATCGATGATTAAACACTCTCATGTCCAGAAATATTCACTGTAGGACTTGTGCTTTGTGCATCTTTACCTGTGAGAGATGTGTGAGTCAGGCACATTCCACATTTCACTGCGTCAGTCATTGTAAAAAATGCCAACTTTATATTCAAACCTTATTTTTAATTTACGAATATCTCCTTATGATTTTTCTATACGCAATCTCGCTGTATATGTGTAGCTCCGATTTCGTGTACCTATGTTGTACAATAAGATTAAGTAGTAGCAGTTTTATAAAAATGTTACACTTGGATTGTTAATAAAAATTGAATGTGTAAACGATACAATTTTAAAATGACTCATGACCGCAGTTCATAATTACGTTCAATAGGTAGGTAAGGTAAAAGGTACTAACAATCCTTTACGAGCAATATACACGTTTACTTACAGTGTATAACATTATTTATTTTAGGTAATATTTTTATCTTGTCGGAAAGGTCTCATTGATTGTGGATTGTGGAATTGATATGAAAACAAGAACAAATTACAGATAGAAAGTATTACATGTATGAATTGAACTTACAACCTAATGTAATTAATAATATACATGCATTTTTAATGATGTTACACTTAATTTGAATTGCAGATAATGGGATTTAGTTGGATTAAGATAAATAAAAGTTTTCTCACTCCGCTTTGCGATACATAATACAAAAAATGCTTTGTTTAGCAAGCAAGGACTTTTAAGTAAGGTAAACCTCATTGCGTGTACAGAGAATAGTAAATGAAGGTTATAAATATCATATTATTGTTTTGATTATTCTGTAATTATGCTTGATATGACTGCTAAAATTTTGATGCTACAGCTACAGTATTAATATTGTCACTTGCGTTTATTCGAGAAACAGAGATCGGTTTTTAAAAATTAAGTTTACTCTACACAAATACACAAATAAATATACTCTTTTAATTTTTCCTTGATGTTTCAATTTTTCCCATTTATCCAGTACATATATAAATATAAACCATGTAAGTAAAGCGATTATAGGTTGCAATTGTAAAGCTTTGTTCTTTAAAAATATTTTTGCCAGTCTATTCCAATTCCATCTTCATTTGTACTCCCTGGGTGTCCCAGATCCACACTAACTTTTGTAGCACCATGAACATTTTCATTATCTTTCGAATTTTTGCGATTTTCATCGTGTTTATTTTGATCCCAGTGCTCCATTCCAGATAGTCCATAACCATCCTCAATTGTATTACGACGATGAGGACTGCTTTTTCCCTTTTCCATTTCTTTGGTATTAGTATGAATTTGGTCGGATTTATTCTTTCCCCATTTCTCCATTCCGGATAATCCATGGCCGTCTTCAGTGGTACTACGTCGATGTTCATTGGAATGATGAGGATTGCTGTTATCATGTCCCGTTTCTTTGGAATTTTTTCGAATCTCATGTTGTCCGTTGTGTTCCCAGTTCTCAATTCCTGCTAAACCGTGACCATCTTCAATTGTACTACGTCGATGCTCCGTATTATGTTTTTTGTTGACGTGTGCATTTTCGGCATCTGAGATTTCTTTTGAGTTTTTACGAGAGTTAGAATGATGAGGACTGCCTTTACCTTTTTCTATTTCTTTGGAGTGTGAATGCATTTCGTCGGATTTATTTTTTCCCCACTTCTCCATTCCAGCTAATCCATGACCGTCCTCGATTGTACTACGGCGATGTTCCTTTGAATGGTGAAGATTGCTGTTACCAGCTTCTTCAGTATGTTTTTCAATTTCATGTTGCTTATTTTGTTCCCAGTTCTCAATTCCTGCTAAACCGTGACCATCTTCAATTGTACTACGCCGATGCTCCGTATTATGTTTTTTGTTGACCTGTGCATTTTCTGGATGCGGGATTTCTTTTGAGTTCTTACGAGCATCCTTCTGGTTATTTTGATCCCAGTTCTCCATTCCAGATAACCCATAACCATCATCGATTGTACTACGGCGATGCTCTTTAGAATGATGTGGACTGATAACATTTCCCATTTCTCCGGAATTAGTATTGAAAGGCTCGGTATTTGATTCCCAGATAAACATGCCAGTTGACAAAATTTTGGATAAACCAACACCATCCTCCCCACTACGATGATCTCCCGTGCTATGTTTTCTGTTACTTTGTACATTTTCTGGGTGTGGAATATTTCGAGAATTTTTGCGTTCTTCACTAACTGTAGTTTCCTCTGGATGTTCCCAGTGCTCCATTCCAGCTAAACCATGCCCGTCCTCTACTGTACTTCGACGGTGTTGTTGAGAATGCGGAGGACTGCCTGACTGCATTTCTTTGGAATTTTTTCGAACTTCACCTGATTTCTTTCGGTCCCATTTTTCCATTCCAGATAATCCATGATCATCTTCAATCGTACTCCGACGATGTTCTTTAGAATGAGGGGGAATGCTGCTACCATTTTCCATTTCTTTGGAATTTTTTCGAATTTCACCTGCCTTATTTCGTTCCCAGTGCTCCATGCCAGCTAAGCCATGACCGTCGTCAATCGTACTCCGACGATGTTCTTTAGAATGAGGGGGAATGCTGCTACCATTTTCCGTTTCTTTGGAATTTTTTCGAATTTCACCTGCCTTATTTTGTTCCCAGTGCTCCATGCCAGCTAAGCCATGACCGTCGTCAATTGTGCTTCGACGGTGTTGAGATTGCGGAGGATTGCCGCTACCATTTCCCATTTCTTTGGAATTTTTTCGAACTTCACCTGATTTATTTCGGTCCCACTTTTCCATTCCAGATAATGCATGACCATCCTCAATCGTACTCCTACGATGTTCTTTAGAATATTGAGGACTAGTGCTACCATTTCCCGTTTCTTCGGACTTTTTTCGGTCCCATTTTTCCATTCCTGATAACCCATGGCCATCTTCAATTGTACTACGACGATGTCCCACATTAGGTCTCTGGTTGTCCTGATTATTTTCTAATGGTAGATCTTGAGAATGTTTACGAATTTCATGTTGTTGATTTTGTTCCCAATCTTCCATCCCGGATAAACCATATCCATCTTCAATTGTGCTACGTCGATGTTCTACACTACGTGCATGGCCATCTTGTATATTAGGATTATTTTGATTATCTTTGGAGTTTTTACGATGATCCTGCCTTGTATGTTCCCAATTTTCCATTCGGGATAATCCATGACCATTTTCAATTGAACTACGATGGTTTACATTACCGTTATTTTTATGATCATATTTATCATATCTTTCATGTTGATGAGAAGCTTTTTCATTTTCTTCTAAAGATCTCCTTCTCATTTCTTTGAATGTCAATTTTTCCCACTTTTCTCGCACTCCTTCATGAGACCCTCCTTTTTTGATATCTTTCAAAACATTCCCCATTTGTTGCCTCCATTTATCTCCACTTTCATTTGGCTTGTTTGTATTCTGCTTTGGGCTATCATTGGTGTCAGCGTAATTTTTATTATTGCCACTATGATTATGTGTAATAATCTCATTGCCATGCTCATGTTCCACCATAAATCCTGAACTGTCATCATAATCGTTATTTTTTGTCATCTTAGCAATAGCGTATCTTCTCATATTATGCATCTTAAATGCTTGTTTTATCGATTTACTGCTCTTTTCTCTAGGATGAACTATAAAATCATTATCATGTGATGTTTTTCTTAACAGTTCAGGGCTTTGAGATTCCCTTTCATTTCCATATCTTCCAGAATTGCGTTTTTGGTTCAGGTGAGGTTGTTTCCGCATTCGTTCGTCTGAATTTCTCCGACAGTAAGGCTCACCCCCATAACTATGATGATCTTTACGCAAATGGGTATTTCCTGGAGGATTATGCATCGGGAAGTTTTCAATTGTGTGTCTCCGATTATCTTCAGTATGATGTTGATTTTGGTACATCGGATTCTTTCCATATTTTGGAGACTCAGTTCGTTGAGGAATATGACTGATACAATATTTATCGTTACTATTGTTGACAGAATTTTTATGATGTTCGTTTTCCTTAAGGAAATCATTCATTGTATCAGCTATAAATTTTTGTCGAGGATTCGCAACATGTCCGTCGGTTTGTCGAGGATTATTGCTATCCAGGCAGTATTTATCTTTGCGGGTTCTCTCGGGAGTATAATGAGCTTTTGAAACATTATGATCATTATTAGTCTGTTCATTTCTCGTAAATTTCTCAGAATGCTCTTTAACAGGAATATGACTCTTGTGATCGTTATGTACTCCTACAGCGTCTCGAAAAAATTGATCTGGAATATTGGCACGATGTTGATATTCTTCCCTTGAATTACGGTGAGTATTTTCATGGGCATTTATTGGATTATTGTCGTATTCTTGTTGTTGATGAAATATTTCTCTGCTATTTTTCTTTGGAATGCGGGTATAGTTTTTCTCAATAAGAGTTCTAGAAAGACAATAATTTTTGTTTGCTTTCGTGATTTCATTATACTTTATCGGATGAATCCCTGGAGAATCGTTATTTAAATGCTGTGTATCCGGATAATCTAAACGTGCGTGCTGCTGTTGTCTGTACTTTTCAGGGTTATCTCTTACCGGATGTTGCGGAAGACAATTATTATCCACATATTTTCGATAAGACAATTCTTTATTCGTGTATTCTTCATGGGCTGAATGTCTCCGGGAAATAACTTTGGCATTCTCAGCATTACAAGTGCAACAACCGCAGTTGTGTGCATGATCTTGTGTTTGCAGGGTCTCGGGGAAACTTTGAGCAGAATGTTCGCTTTCTGAACTGCAACAAGGGGAATTATTAAAGGAACATCTGTTATGATCCTCATATTGCATTTCTACATCACGATTTTCGTTGTCAGTATCAGTGTACTCTGGATTGTCTCCTGCTAAAGATTGAGCTTCTGAATCGAAAATATTTTCAAGTTTAGTACAATTCGCAGAGGACCCATATATTTCATTTAAACGATTTCTGTAGTCGGCTGAACTAGAGCTTCTAATTTCGCTTTCACTATGCACCTTTCTTTCAAAGTAATTTACAATTCCACAAAAATCATTTCCATATTTATCTCTCTCTTCCGGAAATTCCTCCTTGAGAATTTTTCGAATGCCTACCTTAAGGCATAACGTAAGAAATTCTTTAAAATTAATGAAGCCATCGTGATCCAAATCCGCTTCTTGAAGAATGCACCGAAGTTCTCTTTGGGAAATAGGTTTACCATGTTTTTCCATCCAGTATTTTAATTCTATTTGGTTTAACAGGCGATCTCCGTCAAGATCAGCTCTACAAATTATATAGCAAAACAAAATTGAAAATTCGCAAAAATTAAAATACTTCGTTTGAAACAAGTAACCATTTTTTCCAGAACATTACTTCAAAAAACATTTTTCCAAGCTTTGCAGTTGATCCTTAGAGAAAAAAGATTGGAATTCTTCGTACAAATCATCAAAAAGATTGTTTTTCGGATAATGTGGTTTATTCGGTTTACAAACTGGCATATTTAAAAAGATTTATGCGTATAACGACATAAAACTCTCAGGATTGAAGAAACTATTTATTTCTGTATTGTATTGTATAGGTATGTACTTTAAATGAATATACATGGACACCTTTATATTTCCTATTACCTATGTAATTATTATTCTAAATTATTCGAACACTATTACATCACCAAATCTTAATTGCTGTAAACCATTATTGTCATAAGGGAAGTTTTTAACAATCAGTGAGGTAGACATGACACACAGTCATAGAGTCAATGGTAATTGGTAACTATGAAAACATTTACAATGTATATCATGTAAATTGCATTATTGAGCAGAAATCTTATATCTTAACAGTCCCTTAAAATTAAAATCAAATGCCATCCACCATCCATTCCATCCTTGCGGTTGCAGCAACCTTACTTACAATAAATCTCTTTACATTTATCACTAAAGTTAACATTGTGTGAAAAGTCAAATGTATGTATTAAACACACAGACGCATAAGAAATGCTTATTTACAAAATGACTTATCTACAATAGGTATCTATAAATTGTATAATTGGTTTGTCTTTGTCGTTGCATAGTTCTGAATACCTTTATACTTTAGTTTTTTATAATATGATAGTAGATAATTACATATCCAAAAACATAATTAACATTTCATAACATCTACGCGCACAATAACACTGAGGACTTTGCATTGATTTGGTTTACTAGCAGTTTTTATATGGAGAATCAGTCTGTGGATTGAATCTAATATTTAAGTATAGTAAGTACCATAATAATCGTTCTATTGTGAAGATTTTGGAATTTCAGTCGTACTCTGAGCCAATGCTGATTGACAAAACATTGCTTTCGATAAACGTTTCGTGGTACCAAGTATTCGTTTCCAGAAACACTGAAAATAATTTAACACAAATACTTTAATTAATAAAAAATCTAATCCAAAAATATTTAACTCAATTTAATTTTCTATTAATATAATATTATGTACTTACATAAGTCGCCAGCCTTTATTCTAAAGGAGATCTCATAAGGGCACACAGATTCACACTCAGGAGGAGGTCGCAAAAGCCACTTCTTTGATCCTGAAAGTTGAGCCTGCCAAGAAGGTCGGCGGACATAGTCAATCTAAATATCACAGTGAGTTCACACAAATGAATTATTATCAAGTAGTAGCAGCATTGTGTAAAACAATTATTGTAACCTAATCTCAGCCTTTTAAAATATCGTAAATACATTACATGCATGGCAGCACCAAGTCCAGGAGATCCAATAAAAATCCAATCTATAGCTGACGACTCAGAATCTTCTGGTAAAAATCCAGGTCTTGGAAAAATTTGACGAAGTTTGGCAGCAACTTCTGGATGGCAATTGCTCCTATTATTTTAAATGAGACAAATGTAAGAAAATATTACTACAAGATAAATAGGTGTAATTCAATAATTTATGAGCTGTAGTAGCTTAAAATCTCTTCAAGATAAAATCTAGCATTTTTATGCATCTACTATAGGTATATTATTAATAGGTATTGGTTTAGGCTTACCATCCAATGTACCAAGGGTGATCCCACGTTGCAGTATCAGAGATTAGATCAAATGCTTCCCGTAAACTATGGAAGGGTGAACGAAAGGGAAGGAATTGGCATTCATCAGACACGCTATCAACCCCTCCAGGTTCTGACTCAAACACCTGTTTGAGTTTTGCAAAATTGAAAGACTTTGGCATTCCTATGTGCGTACCTCCATTTCGGACTATAATTGGTCTCGACGAATAAGCCACAGAAAGAAACTCTTCTTTTGTAGGAATATGATTAAACTCAATTACTGGAGTCCCCGTCTACAAATTGAAAACAATTAATTAACATTTAAAAATTAATTACATAGCTACACTTAATTTTTTGAATATTGTTATTAGGTGTTTTTTGTTTGAACTCACTTGGCCTGTACCACATATGCTGCAATTAGCAATAGGGCGTACCATTTCCATGATCAAAGGATGAGAGGGCAATATACATCTTTTTTCTCGTAAACTAGGAAAGTACTTTAAGGGATTCACATTGAGTAGACTACATACTGTAAAATGAACCCCGACAGTCAGCACAGACAAAATAATTGTAATGGCAAATATTTTTCTAATTTTGTCATAATGATGAATTCCTTTGTTATTGCAATCTAAGTCTAATTTTCTCGACTGTTTTCTTCCGAGGAAAGTAATTTCTGGAGAATGTAATACTTTGTAAATCTCTGTAGAATCTAATCCTTTTCTATATGCTTCCTCACAACATTCCAGCAGTTCATTGATTAAAAGTTCTTCTTTTGTAAGCGTATTGCAAATACTGTTTTGGTCTGCACCACTAGTTTTTTCGTTATCATGGTGCATTTTCTATATAATTACTTAACCTACTAAAATCGTAATTCCTGACAATACCTATAGCTAATTATTAAATTATAAAATTTACTAACTATCTGTACAGCTAGAACTATTTTTAGAAAATACTAATAACGTTAACTACACGAATTTCGAACACAAATAATGTGGCAGGGCTGAAGAGGAGTCTGCGGATCTGAACAGATGAATGTTTAAATGAAGATACATTGCCGGTAATGCTAGAGGCAATCGCATCCCGATCCCTTAGCGCAGATAATACATTATTAGTTGTTCTTATACACATACTTTTACAGCACTGCATTGTCTTCATCGAAGCTTGAAGAGTTGTGAATTGAAGTGTTCAGTGTTCGCACAGCGTAGTGTGTACAACATTTGTCGTGAGCTCTTCTCTTAACAAACTTTACATTTAAACATGCAACCTTTTTGCCTTAACACACGCAATTCCCTTTTACATGCGCTTACACATTAATATTTTGCCAATTTATATTATACTACATACACTGGATTGTAAAATGCAAATGAATTTATATTATACCTAGGTGCACAAAGCATATTCTAATAAAACATAGGAATTATAATATAAGTAGAAATTCATGTACACAAACAATGCTAGTAATTAAGTAGATAACTTATAAAATATTTGTAGATCAGAATCAGGAATTTCAATCTTATCGATAATGACTAATGATGGCCATCATGTTTTGCTCTTTTAATTGTTTCGGCTGCTTCCTCCGCTGTGATTATTCTTTCTTCTTCCTTGCAGTCTAAATATGTGGTTTGGCCGTAAAGAGTCATGAACACGATAGCACCGATAAGGCACACTATTGGCATTATTACAAGCATGACTTTTCGGCAAGGTGCACCCTGTCATAAAACAATTATTGAAAAATCGAAAATACCTATTACATTATTTTGTTTGAATAAAAGTATGTTATTACTGGAGCTTCACGAACTTCCTGTTCATCTTCTTTGTCATTGTTAACCACATCTAATGTTCCACACGAATAATACACCCGTGATAAAGTTTTTCCATGAACAAAATCCGTGTAGCACACTTGATACTAATAAGTAATAAAAAGTAAAAATAAATTCAATAATCATTACATAAGGTGGGTATTTATATAGGAAGTAAATGACACTGCTATAATTATCTAACATTTTAAATAGTTGTGTAAAATAAATGTTAATTTCATTAACATATGATAAGTATTAATATACTTACATTCATAATTAAATGGACAATCAAATACAGAACCATCCACACAATTATAGCTATAGTTGAAACGCAAGGCATTCCTCCAACGAAATATCTTGACTTGAATAAAATTGTGTCTAAAAGAAAATGAAAATTAATAAATTATATTGTTAACACCACGGGCGTATCTAGAATTCAAAAAGGAGAGGAGTTTGAGTTGTTTAGGAAAACTCAGACGCCAAAAATAGGCAAAGTCCGGTGAGCTCATACTTAGATACGCCCTTGCTCATCACAAATTAAAAGAAGCAAGAATATTTTTTATTAACAATATACAAAAAGCGACATAAAATAATATGAAGAAAAACTTACAAGCAAGAAAGAACATTGCGTGACCCAAAAATCCCTACGTAAATCAATTATTGAATTAATATTTTATTACAGCAGATTCGACCGAACATTTATAATGTTGACTTTTGACTGTTTTGACTTACATGGATGAAATTAATTGCGTAGAATCTGAATGAATTGAATTTTGCAACTGCATAGCCCAAGAGTGCATCGATAACTAGCAGAAGGTTTAGAATTAACCCGGAAATAGTGTGAAAGTTCCATTGAGACTTTTGATGCCCCATCACCTCGATAACAATGGATAGAGAAATCGTAGAAATTACAGTGAAAAATAGTGATAAGCCAAGAAGGATGAGGTGAGACTGTAATTGTATGCAAAATGTTTTTTGAAATTATTTAATTAAATTGATATTTGTATCAATATTTTTTTCCATAAGATTTGAGATTTTTATAAAGGAAGCCTTTACCGCATACCACCAAGTTAGAGAACCTATGTAACGCTTTGGATACGTTTCCTTGAAATATCGAGGTAAAAAGTTTCCCATTGGATACAAAAATGTCCAAGTAAAAATCATCAGAAGACCATGAATTTTAGACAGTACTCTTCTGTAAACACTTCTCTGGGGTAAAATCATTTCAATATTATAGAATTACAATTCTATTTCCAAAAATTTTGTTTCCATTTTCAATATGACGTGAAAATAATATTTAAGTGACATTATGTACAAGGGCATATCTACATTGGGACACTAGGTTCACATGCCCCCTCCCAGAGTCCGAAATTAAGGGAAATAAATAAGTTCAAAATAAAATAAATAAAGAAGTACTTTCTGTGCCCTAGTGTTCCCAGGTCGCTAGCGCTGTCCCCAGATTTCAATTCTAGATACGCCCTTGATTATGTACAGTTATGTGGAAGTTAAAACAATTTTTTGTCTTACCCCAACTTTTTCTAAAACATTGAACTTTTTTGGACTGACAATAGCTGAGCTATGATATCTGTAGACAAATTAAATTATCAACATTTCAGACTAAACCGAGGCTTAAAGCAGAAAAACAAATTAACTTACTAATAAAAAGTCAGAGTACATATTATAACAATAATTTACCCAAGATTTCCATTGACACCATCCGTAGCAAAATTACCTTCGACATATAAAACGTGAAACTTCTCATTAGTTAAGTCAAAAACTAAATGTATATCTTCATAGTCAACTGTTGTCTTTCTCATTAGTAAAAATTCGCAATAAATCCATCTATAATTAATGCATAAAGTAAATTAGTTTTTGTAACGATCAAGCAGCTGTATGATCAACCGGTGATAATTAGTATGAATAATTTATTAGAGTTTAGATTTTACCCGTCTTCATATCTGCCTCTGAGTCTGGATATTGCACTATGATCATTCTACACGTAATCATAAATAGTAGTAAACAATATTTTTTAAATTCAAGTATCTACAAATATTTTCTGAAAAATTCTAATTACCAATCGTTTATTGTCTTGTTTTATGTTGTAACTTCTATATCCACGTATTATATCGTTTTCTTCGCGAACACATTCTGTTACCGAATCGTTTCCCTAAAAGTTAATTTATAATTATTTACAAGAGAACAAAATTAGAGCAAAGATATATAATAATAATATGATATTATGTTGTATAATATAAACCATGAAATCATCATGTGAAAACCCCATCGCTACGTATTTTTCGGACTCTCCAAATAACTGAAAAGCAGCTTTATCGGTTTCATCAGTAAATGAGATAATCGACGCACACGTTCTTGTTTCAAGACAACCCTATAGAAAATGTGTAATTAAGTCTTTAGTTCAATATGTTTAGACAATGGCGTATTTAAGATTCTGAAAAGGGGGCTCAATGGCAAAAAATGAGGAGATTTACGGCCTTGGGCCACACATTTTTTTGTTAAACAATATATGTATAATTATTTTTTTCCGAAATAGGAATCTAAATGGGGGGGGGCTGAAATCCGGCGAGCCCATACGCAGATGTGCACTTGAGTTAGAAATATATACCATGACCATAATTATTTTTACAAAATAAATTGTGGCAGCATTACCGGAGGGTGGCCAATGCATCCTTTGGAATGATCACACTCATTGTATAATCCCTGTCGTAATTTTTTTTTAATTATTGCTTTCACCTTTACATGCATTGCATAACAATTCAATTTGCTAATAATTTACAACTTACAGACTTTGGGATTTGGGGAAGAGGCTCGGCCTAATAATTATAGCAAGAAAATTTAGAATATTTCATGTTACAGCAAAAATTATTACTCTCGCAGAAATCTTATCTTAACATTAATATGAAACAACAAAATAAACTTACCGTATTAGGAATATTCTCTGGCGGAGCACCGTCACCTAAACAAAACCAATTTATCCACGAATAATTAAACGCAAAATTTCTGACCTTAAAAAGGGTTACAAACCAGTACCAATAAAAAATAAAACTGATTTTTCTGCAATTATTTAATCAGTATGTATACCTTTGTCTTCAACGGTTGGCTTTGTAAGAAATGAAGGTTCTACAAACTCTTCAGTTGTAGTATCAATTTTCCCCCCTGTGGATTTTGTTGTTGTTTCTTGTCCCTGTTGCCCTTTCTTTGTTGTCAATTTTATAATGGTCTTCTGTGTAGATGTTGACGTTGTAGTCATCGCGGTAGTTGTTACTGCTTTTGTCGTTGTTGATGGCGTGGTTGTTGTCTTAGTTGATGTGGTAGTAGCTTTTGGAGTAGTAGTAGCTTTTGGAGTAGTAGTAGCTTTTGGAGTAGTAGTAGTTTTTTTAGTGGTAGTAGTTGTGGGAGTGGTAGTAGTAGTTGTAGTTGTAGGAGTGGTAGTAGTTGTGGGAGTAGTAGTTGTAGACTGTAGTAATTATAAAAATACCATGATTGTACATTTTCTTAATGATGACACTTAAAAATTGATATCATTAAACAAACTATTTATTAAATTGATGTAAATTATTATTGTTTGCATACTGTTCTTTTCCGTTTATAGATATAATCTATTAATGGAGCTTTTATGAAAAATGGGAATTCCACCAAAGGTAATTCTTTCGGTTTCGCATCTACATGGTTGAGAAATTAAAATGTATCTTCATGCATAATTGCGTAACAATAATTAAGGGATTCTTATTATATATTTTTTCGGTTAGTTATATCGGGGAAACGAGGAAAGTATAATAGCAAACCTAGTTTATTTTGATTTATAATCTGCATATGGGCAGCGTTCTCCTTCATTAATATCATTCGACCAGGAGCCGAAGCCTTATCTGCAATTAGTACACTTTCAGGGCATTTATGACACTCAACAGGAACAGAATTAAATTTCTTGCATGCACCTCGTCCACTCAATACAACTTCATATATGGGGGAAGTAATTTCCACGTAACAGTCATTATCAGTATCTATGTATGAAACTCTGAAAAAAGTAGAATGATTTTTGATGAAAAATATGACAAAGTGTTTTAATTATTAATATGTGTTTACGGAAAAGAAAAAGTAACATTTAAAATTCACCGTGTTATTAAGACTAAATAAATAATTAATTCATTTCTAGCTCGCTTACGTAAAAAAGATTCCCAGATCGTCCTGTGAGGGAGCATTTCTTTTTATCAATAACATCTCTCTTTTTGAAATGAAAAGGGTTGCGTACCACTTCAGGTTGGGTTTTTTAAAATTCATTACGAGTATATTCGGATTCTGAAATATTGCAATATTTTTAATATAATCGGTAATATTCTTTCAGAACTAATGATGTATGTAAGGAAAGGACCAGACGGCGGACTTGCATTCAAATGCAAGTTTTGATTGACTGTAACTAGTAACTACGACATGTTTTGGGTTTCGGAACATGTTTTTCGAACTTTTGAACATGTTTTTCCCATGTTTTGCCATTTTTTTGCTTTTTATAGGAAAAATTGAACTTTCTTTGATTAAATAATTTTGTTTCGTAAAAAAGATAATTGATTTTGAATTATTTTTATGCCTATTTGATTAACTATGCTAACTATAGACCCAATTAGACCCAAATAAAATTTTGTTTTCTTAAAAATGACTTTTAAACACGGTTTTCAAAAACATGTTTGTGAACATGTTTTGCCATTTTTTATGAACATGTACATGTTTTCCGTTTTTCGAAACATGCAAGGTCACATGCAAGGACACATAAGGAGACTAGGGTACGTGTCGCCCAGATTCAGAAAAATGGCGTTGTATGCGACCATGCGACGGAAGACTGCAATTCGCAAATGGGAGCTGTTGTACCCCCACCCCAGACTTCAATCATAGATACGCTCTTGGTAGTATGGACATAAAGCACAAAATTTACTCTGTCAGGGCTAAAGACAGGATGCATTGGACAGTCCATTATCTCCGTGGATGCCACTCCATCATCATCTTCAAAAAATTCATATTTATCCACTTTGTCCTGTCTTGGATATAAATCGTTAAGATCATCCGTATCGGGTACTCTGCATGGTATATCAGTTGTCCACGAACCTAAATCATTACGGAAAATAAATTGTAAAGCGGAGAATCACTTTGCAAATCCCCAAAACGGTAAATTAAGACAATTACTAAACAAATTAAAATTGTAACTCTGTTTTTTAACCTATTGGATATCCTGCAATATTTTGAGCTTGAATCGCGAAGTTCGTTATTTCTGGAGCGAGAGCGCTTTCTGGAGTAACATCTGCATGAACATGCAACCAAATGTCAGGTGTGAAGGGCAAAAGTTTTACTTCAAAACTCATCACTGTTGACGGTCTGTCAAAGCCCTGAGAAAAACACTTTCGACCTTTAGTAAATGGTATTTCAGCACACATATACGGCTCCCCCAGCCTGGGATCAGCTTGATTTACTTTTATTGCCATTAAGACAAGCAACAGCAATAATGGGGTTTTAATGCACAAAAACATGTTTTTCTAAGAACGCAACAAGACCAGAACGATGGTATATAGTTGCAACTGAAATTGGTACACGTGCAACCATGCAAGGGTTTATGTAAGCCTTTTCGGACCTTTTGCTTTTATAACCCTTTAGAAAACATTTCATGAATGTAAACATGGTAACTTATTAATGGGCAGAGGAGACATGAATGAAAATGGTCCATATGTGTTCGTATTATTTATTACATAGAATTTTTTGTCCTTCTGAATGTGAATGTTCTCTCTCTCTCTCGCATAGATAATGTGGTTAAATAATTTAGTAGTTTTAGCATATCTAGGATGTGAACCTTGTAAAGGATCATTTCAAGTGTAGTATTTTTAATTCTCCGTACTTACAGCTATTAAAATAATTTTTTCAAAGAAAAATGATCTGTATTCACAAAGCAAGACACTCAAGGCATATTATAGGGATCCAAAAAGTTATTCAAGAAATGAGAAATCATTCCTGCAATAGGACAATGTGAGTTAGTTTATAGAATCGGAGCATAAAGAACGGTTTTGTAGAGATACGTTGCCTGAAGCTTCACTCGCTCCAAATTAGAACTTGAATCAAGCCCCACAAGGTCCACAACTAAAGGCTCTTCCTCCGATTTACTTATTGCGTGTTTCCAAGTTAGTTCCATCCAAACGAATATTTATTTAGAAATGTGCTTTTGCTCCTATTTCTATAAAGTATGTTTACCAGATCTTAATTGTAGTTCATAATTCGTAATGTTCATTTGTTGTTTGTGAGCAAATTACATAATAATAAGTAAGCAACAGTGTTCTTCTTGTCACTTGTAAAGTTCTTGTATCACTGTTACTTTACTTTATCTCAGCTGTTGCTTTAATACGTAATAATATTCTCTAATCACTATCACGAACTAAGATTCACCGGTGTTTGCAAGAAGGAGGTTTTCGTTGATAATTTCTGGAACAACCTGCTTTTAATTATTATGTGATAATTTGTGATGTACCAAATGTCAGTCTAGATAAAATGTCCCGTTTCTTCTGATATCTGAAAGTGCACCTTTAGAAACTAGTCTTCATGTCTCAATGTTTTCATGGATTAACTGATTTGATTCAATATTGAAATCAATGTCGGTTTGACTGTTTACATTAATCTGTGTTTACAGACAAGACAACCGATATTTTTGGAAATAAAGGAAGATCGGCATACACTGTGTTTCGGAAATATGAAATGCGAATCAGTCAGGTCAGGTTCTAATCAACTTGGGGAAAATAAGTGACCATATCCACACTATTAGGGGTACACTAACAACTTTGTGTTGAAGCTATGGCTCTCCCTGTAAAGATGGTTTCACTCAATCCGACTGCTACTACTGAAAAATCAAAAACCTCAGGGTGGAAATATCCGAATCTGCTCCAGAAGTTAAAAGATCATTTTAAGCACACTGAATTTAGGTCTGATTTGCAAAGATTGGCAGTGGAAGCGGTAATTCAAGGTAAAGGCTACATTATTTATTTAAAACGTTTATACTGGTAATACATTGGATAATGACAAGACTACAATACAATGTAGCAAACTACTTCGTGCATTCGAATTCGAAAACAATTGATTACTATTCAGTGACATTATTATATTTTGATCAGGTCAGCAAGATGTATTCGTATCGATGCCCACCGGGTCCGGAAAGTCACTGATTTATCAGCTGCCAGCTGTAATTAAGGATCGAAAATTTGCGATAGTGTTCTCTCCCCTAATTGCTCTAATCCAGGTATGCAAACAAATTGTAATGTATCTAAACAAACTCATGTTAAAAAGGGAGGATGGATCTGTTGGATTAATAATCGGTGTTTATGTATATAGGATCAAATTGATCATTTGACGAAGCTAAAAATCAAAGCAGAAACGATCAATTCTAAAATTTCTCAATCTGAACGAAGTAGGATTTTAGCCGATTTGAAAACAACAAATCCTAATACAAAGTTACTCTACATAACTCCTGAATTGGCTGCTCAACCGTTCTGGAAGGTTCGTCAGTATTTCGAATTGCGCAATCAAACAATATTTGGCAGATATTAATTAATTAAGTGTTGAGAACTAAATTCGTCTTTAAATATTTCTAATTTGCAGGATTTACTACCTAAAATGGCAGAAAAAGGATTTATTTCAGCGTTTGTGGTGGACGAAGCTCATTGCGTGAGCCAGTGGGGGTACATAAATTATAGTCATATCCCCATAATGATATACATTAATTAAATACTATACATAGTGAAATAATATCTATAAATATATAATTTTTTCTATATTTTTATTTACAGTCACGATTTTCGAAAAGATTATTTAAAGCTAGGAGACTTACGAAAAAGTTGTCCAGGAGTGCCATGGGTAGCTTTAACTGCCACCGCTAGTGCTAAGGTACTTACATGTTTTATTTTATAGTTGTCACTTAAAATCAAGATTATCGATATTTTTTTACTCTCTGTATACATGATTAAAATGTAATGTAAAATCCATTTTGCAATCAGGTCGTGGATGATGTTCTTTTACAATTAAGCCTGAAAAAACCCGTAGCTAGATTCAAAAATCCGTGTTTTAGATCCAATTTGTATTATGACGTCCAGTTCAAAGAACTTCTGGATGATCCATATGGTCATCTCATTCAGTTTTGTAACGACAGTTTAGGAGCAAACTGGAACAACAATCCCAATGCAGTAAGTCTAATTTTTTACTATATCTTATAATATAATATGTAAGCGTGTTTTAATTAATGAAAAATTTAACTACTAATGTTGTCTTTTTCGTACCAGGGCGAGAAAAGTTGTGGTATCATATATTGCCGGACAAGGGATATGACCATTTCTGTTGCGGACATTTTGACGAAGAAAGGTCTGAAAACTAAAGCATATCATGCAGGTATGTTGAGGTTATGACGGTAATTAGTACCACCAAGAGATAATCAATGTTACATTGTATGAACAAAAAATATTCATTAGTATTTGTAATGTTTGGTATGAATATTAAGGGCTAAAACCAAAAGAGCGAGAGCAAGTTCAAGATGAGTGGATGACAGGAGTTGTTCCCGTTATAACAGCGACTATCAGCTTCGGGATGGGCGTTGATAAAGCATCAGTGAGGTATTTGCTTATACTTGTGAAATGTACTGATTTGAGAGTAGTGATTTTGAGTAGTGATTGTATAATTGTATTTATTGTAATAATTGTAAAGTAATTGACGTGTGTAATTCTTTTATTTAGGTTTGTAGCTCATTGGTCAACACCTCAGAGTGTAGCAGGTTATTATCAAGAGTCGGGTCGCGCAGGTCGTGACGGGAAAAAGTCATACTGTCGTATATATCATTCGAGGCAGGAAAGAGATGCCATAGCCTTCCTTCTCCAGCAAGATATTAACAAGTTAAAGCAGAGTGAGGAAAAGGCTAAATCGACAATGGACAGCTTTGGTGCTATCGTTAGATATTGTGAAGATGCCAGTTGCCGTCATAATTATTTTTCTCGATATTTTGGCGACGAAAAGTTGAAAAATTGTGAAACAGTGTGTGATGTGTGTACAAAACATAAAGAAGTCTCAAGATTGATAGACGAATTTTCTGCTGCTGCAATGTCAAGACAAAGAATGATCGTGTCTTCTTTGAATGTTAATGGAGTTGACGAGGATTTATACGGAGGTGGCAAAGCTACAGGATTCAGCAAAGAGAGTGAAGATTATGATGGCGACTATTATGATAAGAAAGCAAAGAATGAATTATCGTCTACGATCGCAAAGCAATTCGCTTTAAGAAATGGAGGAGGAAAAGACAAAAATTCTGGATTTACGACAGCGGCCAGTTTGCTAGAAACTGAGATACTTAAAAAAAGTCGCGTTACGGCTGCTGAATCTACTTCAAGAAAGATAAATGGCTTGACAGTTACTGCCCGTGAACAATATCTGAGTTTAACTCTAGAAGCCATAGAGAAAAATTACAATGCAACGTGTGATACAAATGGACCTGACGAAAAAAGGAAATTATCACCAGCGGACCTGAAGCAATGTGCTGTTGATCTTGAATATTCTTATTTTACTACGAATAAAGTTTTGATGATGTACAGAAAAGGATTGGTTACAGCCGTAAGTTCAACATTTTTCAGCCAGCGTATATTTAATGTTTTGTAGGAAACCTTGAGACGTATTAAAAGTAAATGCATAATTTTCAAAAATTTTAGACAAGTAATATCAAGAAGGAAACTGAAAAAGGAGTGATGGCCGAGTATCTCGTCAACTATACCCCTAAGCCTCATAGCAGCTTTATGCCGGCATCTACTGTACAAAGGAATAGCAATTCAAACTCTAGCAGTATCTTTGATGATGATATGGATGCTCAGTTTGATGAACTGGAGAAACAAATGTTGTCATCTCAGAGTCAGTCACCAAAAGCCGACAGTCCAAAGGATTCAAAATCGTCAAATGGGTCAATGAGGAAGAAAAACTTCAATTTTAAACGAAGAAATTCTCCTTCAAGACAACAAACATTGAGCGAATTTTTTAAACCACAAGTAAAGGAAAATCCTTCGCTAGATTCAGATCTCCCTTCCTGCCAAGATGAAGATGAAACTGTGCCTAAAGTAGACGTGAGTGACGTTTACGACGTAGATCACGAAAGTAGCTATGAAAATGATCCGGACAAAACAGTTGGATCTGATGAAGAATTAGACATGGAGATGCAGGATATTGAAACTTATATGGCCGACTTGGACGCAGTGAAATCTGAACCGCCTACCATGACAATGTCGAATTCTGGATTTGAAACTGCATACGATATGCTTCGAAGAGAATCCAGTGATAAGAATCAGTCAAAGACTTCTGTCAAAGAAATCCAGCGGAAGAGACCGAGATCAGATGTTCATGAAAGCAAACTCAAAGACGACTCATCGTGTTCTGCTGTGAAGAAACCGAGAGATGCGGATCCCAAAAGCTCAAAACAGTCACCAACAAAACCAATGGATATTCCTTCTAAACATAAACATAGCGAAAACGAAAAATTAGATGGGAAGGTAAAATCTCCGGTGAAATCAACGAAAGATTTATTAGCAGATTTATTTGGAGGTAAATCGACAAATGCTTCCAAAGTACAAGGTAAGGAGAAAGATAAGGATAAGGTAAAACAGAGTAACGGTAACACTCATGATAAAACGTCATCGTCGGAGAATAAAAATAAAGTTTCTCCTGAAAAAATTAAGATTCCTGAAGAAAGGCACAAATCCAGTCACAGTCCAGTTAAAAAACCATCGAAGGAAACAGACAAACATTTAGGGTTGGAAAGAAAGCATTCCTCGTCATCTTCGTTAGGAAGCAATTCAAGTAGAAGTTCATCCTCAAAAGATAACCATGACACATCCCATAAATCAAATGCCAAATTATCAAAAAGCAAAACAACTGCTCCGGCAGACAGTACTCAACTCAATAAACGCGAAATGGCTGATATGATCGTAAAATTTCTCATGCCGTTTTACAAGAGTAAGCAGATTGAATCAAAAGACAAATTCAAAAGTATGGCGAGGGATTTGTCTCATAAAGCAATCAATGGAGGTATTAAAGGTAATAAAATATCTTATCTTACTAATAATCAATTACTGAAATAACGAATTTGTTTTTCTTCAAGTAATTATACAAGATTTGTTTAAAATTGCAGATAAAAGTCAAGTCGAGTCTTTCGTGAAAAGTTACTTTCAGCCAAGTAAGGATATGTCAAAAGTAAAAGTCTAAAACCACTTCCCAGTAAGGCTATTATTCAAATAATAATAATTATTATAGCTATAAGTATTTAACATTATTGAAGATATAAGATATTTACAAATATAGACAGAGAGTAGTAACAAGTTGTAAATCCTAAAGGGAATTTTACCTATTTTTCGAATATTTTCTTGCCTTTGTTGTCTTAACCAGTTGTAAAAAGGAATTTCACATAAGATAGTTAATGTAGGGAGTCAACGAAGACATTTTATGTCGTTTTTGATTGTTCAAATTACCACTTACGAATAAAGTTATACACATTACATTATGAAATACACTTCTAAAAGTTAATAGAGCCGACAAGTGTGGAATATGAAATAAACTCTTTGTCGATTTTAATTACTATAATTATATTGTGGGTAATTGCTCTAAATATTAATTGCTGGAGGTGTTTAAGGTTAAAATGAAAATGTTAAAATAGTGTTGATTCACGGTGTATTGTATTGTAAACTAAAAAAATGTAAACTTACATGTCATTTTAATGTATCTTGTTATTAATAATAACAATGACGATCGAAGGACAAGTACACAAAAAACTGCATGCAGATGGAAAAAAGCTACTGACTTATTTTATTCTTCTCTTCTCTTCACTATAAACATTTTAATTTAATTGCTATATAAATAAGGAATTACATTTACAACCTTTCTGAAGCAATAATATACCTAGAAGATACTATTGTTATTCATTCGCAAAGTACATTGCGTATGAATTAATGCTAATAAAACAAATTTCTTGGTGTCTGTAAACAAGAGAAATAGGGTTGTTAAAATGTTCCCGTTCGGTATGTTACTTATTTTTATGGTGAGCAAATATAATTAAAACGTATATGCAACTACGTACTAGTTTTATGCAAAAATGATGCATGTTTACTTTATGATGTGTGTATTGCATGCATGAACAAACTATTAACGAATATTGTTTTGACTTGAAGGTAAAAATAGTGACAAATAATATAACTTGTGAAATTGTATGTGATTTCCTTTTTCATGAGGAATTACATGGAGTATAGCGTAATAACAATAAGAAGAAGAAAGAAAAGTAATTACTCCATGTAATTCTCATGATTATAAGATGAGCAACTATGTAATATGATAAAAATGAGTTAAACAAATAAAAAACGTTCACTCGGGATATTGAAATTATTTTTTTGGTTCGAAAATTATTTCAATAAATTTTTATGACATACATGAGCAAAAGCAACGAATATACATAAATTAAATTCTTGAATAAAAATAGCAAAATCGTATTATTATACTATGTAAATATTATACTGAATATTGATGCAGCGAAAGGCGTATCTAGGATTCACGAATTGCAGGGGGTTCTATTTGTTTAGAGAGGGCCCAGGCAAAAAGTGAGCAAATTTTCAAAATGAAGCCTAACCTAACCTAACCCTTTTGTCCGCAAACTTGTGCTAAAATCCATTGAGCCTATACGTATTGCTCCCTTGGATGTGACGTGTTGAGATTTTGAATCATGTTACTTTGATTATGTCGAATAATCGCAATAACAATTAGAAATTGCATGCTTTTGTACAAATGTAGGTACGAATCAAGTAACCATAAAAATTTCAATATTTTCATCATGTATAGTTTGAAACACATAAAAACTGATTTAAAAATAAAAATAATGTCCGTAGCAAGCAAATGTATGATATTTGGGTAAATGCGGAAAATTTATCTTATCTGCAGATTATTTTGATGAAACGTTGCAATCAATTCGCGGATGCTATAAGTGTAGCATATACTTATCAATCGCATAAAGAAGTATATAGTTAGTCTAAACTTATATAGACACTTATATAATTTATCTAAATGGTAGGGTATCTTTTCTGGATGAGGTATACGTGATTATTGTATGATTATTGGATAAATATACGGTATATTTGTTTTATGTGTCACGGTTATTATTTACTTAACTTCAATACAGATTTTTAGGTATAACGGTGTAATAAGCCTATTTTATTATTGTGTTCAGTTGGACTATAGCTGATTTCACAACTTGATTATTCTGAAATTGAACTGAAACATCCTGTATAGGGAAATTAAATTGTTTGACAATTTTAAATCTTTTTAGAAATCTTAACAGTTTTTTTACAATGGAATGAAAACTTAAAGTGATTCATATTCACGTGAGGGGATTGGGGTGGATAAACAATTAATTTGTATGTAAGAAAAATAGTGTGATGGTGTACCTTAAATACGCTTTAGGTTATCCTGGAATCCTAAAAATTGGAACCCTGGTAAAATAAAATCTTATACTTACATAACTGACAAAACTTGTACAACCTAAAATAGCGCAAACTCTACACACTAAAGTTTGATGCTAAAACAAAATTGCTTTTAATCCTTTTATCTACTAATACATAATTGTTTCAAAATAAGAAAAAAATATTATTTCAGATAATCGGGATCATAGTTTTAGGAGTAGGATGTCATTCCTACTTTGCATCCGCATGGAGTTCGAATTTCACTGCGGTGAAAGAATTTTGCTACGCTTGTGGCAGCCTGAAAATTGATGAGTGTCCTAATGTTGGGATAATACTGGAAAAATATTTTATCGGACTTATAATAATGTTAAGTCTGTTTTCTCTGTTACACTTTCTGGAGTTACTATTTTTTAAAGAAATGACTGAAAATTGGTTTAGGACTTTTGTAAGAAGAAACTTTCCTTTAATCACATATTTATTTGAATTACTTAAGTAATTAAAAAATAAACTATACTACAAAACTAAAGTATTTTAGTGATGCGTTTTGTGTGTTGTTCAGGATATTGTGTACCATATATTGGGAGGAATACTTTTGATGGTAGGAGGAGCCCTGTACATAACTTCTGCTGTCAATGTCAAAAAAATTGATGACTCCATTAGAAAAGCAAACATAACAGGTTACGAAAGCTTGCAATTTTTTGAAGAGAAAATAACTGCTGGGGTATGTGATGCAATAAAAATACAACCAATGCATGTATTTTGTTAAAATCTATTTATAATTTATTAATACCCACTTTACCTAACCGATTTTGTTAACAATTTTTAGGTATTTGGATTAATTAATGCTTTACTGTACATTGGAGCTGGAGTTGCAACTTACTTATTTAAAGACACAAGTCGTGACATCGAAGATAAAGATCCCAAAACATGAATTTTGGAATTTTGTGTCATTAGGTGAGAATGAAACATTGAAAAAAGCACGAAATGAACAAATAAGTTGTTACATAGCTTCAACAAATTGTACAAAGTATGTTAAATTAAATAATACGAATTTGCATTTAATTAAATTAAAAATAGAATGATTACACCTTGCTATGCTGTATATCGTATTAACTGTAGTATATCACACTAATATATACTATAAAGTAACTATACACTAATTAGAAATCAATTATTATTGTTACATGCAATAAGTACAATTCATTTATACGATTGAACAATACAAAGAAACAATTGCATACATTTTGTTAAGCTTTATTTAATTCCTTCTAACGAAATCTACATAGACCGGGTCAAACTGCACAATCAGTGGACTTCCTTTCATAGTAGTGAATTTTGTATCACTTCTCTTTTCAATTCTGAATTCTTTCAGATAATTGGTTACAATGATTTTTAGAAATTCGAAAACGAACCTTTGTCCTATGCACGCACGCGGTCCATGCCCAAACGTAATAAAAGCATAAGGATCAATTTTGTCTTTATTTTCCGGCATAAATCTTTCAGGGTCGAATTTTCTCGGTTCGTCGTAAATGTCAGAACGATTATGCACCGCATAAAGTGGAATTGTGACAATAACACCTTTTTTAATTTGCACCCCATTGTGTTCCCAATCTTTGTTGCATACACGATCAAGACGAAAGAACGCCGGAGATATTCTCATTGTTTCCGTTAAACAAGCTGTAAGATAAGGCATATCGGCAACTGCTTCAGGAGTAACAACTCCGCCATTTTTCTTAATTGTAGAATCAACTTCTTCCAGAAGTCTTTTGTTGATATCGGGATTCATGGCTAAATGATAAGTTAGCATCGTAAGTGTTCCACGAACTCCTTCGTAACTAGCGATGAAAAACTCAAAAGCTTGTGCAATTGCGGTTTTTTCAGTTATTCCAAGTTTCTTATATTCCGGATCCGTTTTTGCTTTGCGGCAAATTTCCAGTAAAGTGTTGACCATATCTTGCTGTTTAATTCCAGAATCTTCCCTCCCTTTGAGAATTGTCTTCATTGTTGTTGCAAAGAGTCTCATACCTTCTACTGGGAAAAAAGGCACCAACTTTTGCAGTATTGGCAGTGCAGCTGAAATTAAAGTGACCTTATTAGTATAAATACTTTATAAAACAGAAATTTTGAATACAGTAGTTAGGATGATAAATTTTGAATCTGACTTGATAGTGTGAAAGTCCAATCAAATGGGATAACTTCGGGACCCATTGTAGTCCTCAGGGTTTGAATAAATTTGTTATTGGGATCCCTTGGGTTATCTATTTCAATTCCGCAGAAACACCGTCCAATAATATCCAAAATCAATGGAGGACAATATCTGGTAATACACATGGAAAAAATGCAAATCAGTATTGCTATTTGACTGAGCACACTATAATTCAGTCTTAGTATAGTAAATTTTTGTAATACGTTCGGAAATTTATTTTCATGGATTTTTCTTCGCCACATTCTTTAACAAGCGCTGCTACATACTCTTCTGCCTTTTCGCAAACTGTTTTGGCCATTTGCTTTATTTTTCCTGTAGTGAAACTAGGTGTTAATGCCGACCTTACCGTTTTCCATTTTTCATCTGGCAAAAGTTAAAAAAACATTATTATTAACATAATATATGCCACAACAAGTTCCACTAAGAAAATCAACCAATCATTTCATCAATGAATCAATCTTATTTGTTTAATAATGAAATGCATGCACTTGATTAACTATTTATGTATAAAATTACAGTTGTAATGCAACTATGTAGTAATTAGTAATATAAATTAAAATGTGCATACCATCTAAGAAATCAAGGAGTTCAAGCAGCGTCTCGTCGTCTGTCATAAATGATCTATGATTCCTAAAATGATCGAAATCTTTCACAAGAATAACTTTAAGGAGTTCAGGATCTGAAATATAAACCGTGGGAGTTCTTCCATCGTACACCTAATGTAAAAAAGGAAGTTATAATATAGTTATGTGTCAATAGTCAATGCAAACTATTTTTATGAGTAAACTGAGGGAAATTATTAAAATTGCTTACGCCATAGACATGTCCATATTTCTCAGATCTTTCAATATCCTTTTCATGGACTATGTAATTGTGAGCGTTCCAATTACTTCCCAAAAACCAATGTGGTTTAATCACAGGTATTCCTAATGTTTCCAAAATGCCGTAATTCCATCTTGCATAAATTATCGCAATCACTGCTGCAATAACTAAAACACCTATCAAAATGGCTAAAAGCCATAAAAAGACCGTAATTACTATTCCCATGCTACACACATGCAAATTCTCTGTTAGATTGTAATACAATTCACTGCAGAAGTGAAAATGAAACTGCTAAAGAGACCAATCCTTCCTTGTTGAATTGTGTGTATTGTGTGTTATATATTGTGTCTCTACATACTACACAGTTGTAGACACTCAGGAGAAGATACAAAAATTATGTAATGTGTATACATCTACGAGTGTACTCAGGGTTATACAATTTATACAGGCAGATAAAGGTGATATATCCCTATACGTGGTCAATGTATGATCCTGATCCGTGATGCACAAACAAAAAGTGAAGGTCAATTTTATATGGACTGAAGTGGCAAAAATAGATTTGACATTGACCATGAATCTTTCGGGATGATATAGCATTTAGCTAATAATTTCAACCGCATCAGTCTGAGACTCAACTTAATATGTGTCTCAGAGTGTGAATATTTTCATTTGTGTGAACATTTAATTTATATTCCTGGGATGAGGAATAAAAAACGACTTGAACTACCGAGACATAAATAAGTACAGTGAATGTTTTTTATAAGAGACTAGTATATTATATATTACATATTCGTGTATTTTAATATATTTAGTTCTGCTGTTGTAGTAATAGTTAAGGTATAAAGATGTTTGTGTCAACTTTAATTACTATAATTTTGAATTGTATGTGTAAAATGTACCTTGAAATGAATATTTTATTTTGAAAGTGCAGTTGAAGTAAACAAATAAAAAATAGGGTAAAAAAGAAGATTATGTTGTCCGAAGGCTGTAATAAACTTTTTTTAAACTTTTTTGTGCTTATTCTGTGAATTACATTATTTAATTACGTAAGTTTTAACATTGCACAATTTGACGTGTCGCTTCTGGGACCACATTTATTACAGCAGTGAAGTTATGCTATGCATTGGATTAACTAGGATTTAACATAACAATAAGAAATGTTAAATCATGCTGACTTTGTTATTCCTCTTTACCTATGCTTTACCTTGTTATATAATATGTGTTATGTTGGGCCGTTGGGTGCATTGCTGGTCTATAAACTACATCATTGCATGTTTTTATTTTATTCTACAATGTATATAGGTACATGCATATACAATTCATATTATAATTATCGCAATGTCAAGTGTTGATTGATATCTTCCCATTATAAATGTAAATTAATTACAGACTGGCCCATCAGCTAACATAAAGACAAATAATTTACCGACTAGCTTAGTATAACGGCGAAACGTAATTTTCCGACATAATGCACTTTGGACTTGTACTGTTGTACTTTGTACTGTATCAAGTACCGATTGTATTATATCAAATGCGATAAATGTGATCAATTTTTGCTTTTTACTAACTTAATAACAAGGTACAATATTTATTTCAATTTCTACTTAATTACATATGAATTTAGAGATTTCTAGCCCTGGAAAAGTCTTACACATGTATTATTTGTCGCATGACTGTGTCTGTATTAAAATTCTTTGTTCAGTGTGATCCTGACATGGACGTGAGTGTTGCAGTCATTCACAAGAACTCACAAAGAATACAGAAGAGATGCACATAAAGTAAGTACAAACAAGCCTACAGTTGAGATTATGAGAAACTAGAGGACGGAGTGAACGGGTTCATTTTCTTTACTTCTAACAAATACAGAAGAGATGCACATAAAGTAAGTACAAACAAGCCTACAGTTGAGATTATGAGAAACTAGAGGACGGAGTGAACGGGTTCATTTTCTTACGGATGACGAAAACATTTCTCTCGCTTTTTATTGCATCTCTAAATAAGCATTGCTACATAAATGCTAAACTAGTTAAAATGTGAGAAACTAAATAATTATTTATTCGTACCAATGTGCTTAGTACTTATTTTTTTATTTAGTTTACAAATGTACATACATATTTTACCACTTATAGTTTTATAGTCATACATAGTAGTAGTCATGTATGACTACATTCTCTACCCATGTGTATACCCCTGTCCTGTGTATGATGGCAGTAGATTTCAACTAACTCTATGATAATATTATACCTAGTTTTTTAACATTCGGTATAGACTAGCTTACGAACTATTGTAAAATTGCCTTACTATTTACGCTGGATGAATTATGTTGGTTATTTTATTAGTGTGTAATAGTAATGATACATAAACGTTCTTTACATCCCTTGAGAAAATGCTTCCACATATTTACACATGTCAGTCTCTTCGTTTAATTGAGGTGAAATTTATTTACTCCCCCGTGGAATGAATCCATCATGTAATGTTATTAAGTTATTACTTATCTATTCCTCATTTTGCTACTTTCTCTGATGGCGGTAGTACCAAGAGGAGTAGCACACAGTATATTATTATTGCAAGAAATTGTGTAGCAAGTAGCTGCGGGCGTTTATTCTATTCTTCCTACAACCACCACCCCGTTGGCAAAAGAAAAGATTATAAAGTTTTCTGTTCGCATTGGGAAACATTTTCTCAAACTGGGTAACAGTAAATATAACAATACATTCTCAACTCTCCGCAAAAGTATGTAGTGACTACTTATATCCATTTGGGAAATCTGGTTCAACTTGTAGTAATGTTACACTGACAGAAGAGTGCAGATGCAAAAGGAAGGCTACATCGCCCTGTGTGCGGGATGAAGATGGTAACAAGGCTACTACCTGAAAGTCCTCACTGAAGGAATCCATAAGAATAGGGAAGTTTAATGGAAATGTCGTGTTTCCTCTGGAAAAGTTAACAACAAGAAGAGACGGGGAAAGTAGTATACTCGTAGTAGCAGTAAGTATTCCTGAGAGAAAATTCACACTTGCTTTGGGTCGTTGTAACTTAACTTAGCCAACTTGTGTGTGTGTAAGTTGAGTCGTCTAAAGTAAAGCAGTTTGGGATCACAATTCAAAACGTTATCATTCTACAGCACACCAACCAATCACATTCCCTCAGGCCAGAGAGTTCAACATCATACAACCTCACACAGTACTGTAAACCATATACCACCGTATCATATAAGTAGTTAAATCATACAACTACAAAGGATGCGATGTCTCAAATTCTCTAAATGTGCATTTCTGTGTGACATACATTAAATAATGATAAAATAAAAGATCGGTAGTTATGAACAGATGTACCCTTTACCTAATAAACTGTCAATTTACTATTTTGGAATTTTAATTTTATGCTACACTTTGTATACTATACTACAAAAATTATTCTATGACCGTGCAGGGGATTTTAAAATCTGTATTGATGGTATATACCATTAAATACTTTATTTATGTGAAATAAATGAACCGATATATATCTAACCTAATCAAATTGTGCATATAACTTGTATGTGTCCTTATTTTATTTTATTCAAGTTATTTCGTTTCGTACCTACTTAGTATGTTTTATGTAGAAAGCTGTCAAAATTGAATAAAATTCAAGGATTCTTACAATGCAAACATTTTATTTACTTACACACACGTTTTACTTACTAACACAATTACATTATCTGACTACAACATATTTTCAAATAAAGTATGACGGTTAAACACATGTACATGACTGCAGTAATTACGTGTTTTCTTACGTACACATATCTGTCTATAGGTATACAAATAGTATTAGTTGTAGATATGATTTATTTTTTAGAGGATATGGCCGTAGCCCTTACATCCATTCATATAGGTTTACAAATATTGTCCGCAAAGGTACATTGATGTTACTAATTAACATACTCTCCAAAAATCAATTAATTGTATTCGTTAATAAAGAAATCAGCATCTACAGATTATTGGTATACAAATAGGCATTTTAAATTCACAAATGCTAGTTTTGAAGTTTTTGCTAAATAGTAAATAAGTACGTCTTAAAATTTAAAACAGTCCTACCTATTCTTATAGATTTACTATAATACAGTTCAGTTTGAAATGTCGGTGCGTGTATAAGATACACTAACTGGCATTTGCAATACATGGAACTTAGTTTCGATTTCGTTCCGTGTCATCGTCGATATCTCGACAGTTGGTCAAGGGTGTAGAAAACCACGAGCACATACATGAGTGAGTACTTCAGCTTGTACTTGTAAATGCATTTGTATATAGGATCGAGTGTCCCTTTGGTAAATCAAGGAACAGATTACATTATATTTATACACAGATTTTACACGAAAACGAATGCTTCTACAATACAATGGTATGGTTGATGGTGTAGGTACTTCTGTTTCCACCACTACTTTTACATGCTCGTCCTTAAATGAATTGCAAGGGGAATGTTTTTTATCTTTTTATTTTGTTCTTTCAAGTACGTGATAGTATTTGCTAGAGATGAACAGCTTGGCTTCTATTCTATTCAGTTCTGTGTCATGTGTGTATTTTACGGCTGTGTCCGCCGTGTGTGTGTAATTCTGCTGTTTGTCTCATTTTAGACACACAGCCACACATGTACATGGAGAATCGCACAAGAACAATTATTGCACTTGCATTGAAACTGCTACTTGTAATGTGCTATACTTAACAATATGTATTATGGCTAAAATACCCACTTCAATTTCAAATTATCTTACTGTTTTCATTTTCACTGCACCTGAGACCTGATATAGCATTCTGTTTATTTTATTTTACAATACAAATACTTTCTGTTTTATCATAATTGTATGTTGTTGTACAATACAGTAATCATTTTTCTTTCTTCGTTCTTTAAAGAGTTACATTTTAAGGTTCTTTCATTTTGTAGGGTAGAGATTTATATGCTAAAGTAATTTATAAGAGAGTTTTCATGCTTATGCACGATTGATGTGATCTTTTCCTTTCTGAAATCTGTGATTTTGATTTAATCCTAATTAACTTTGTTACTAATTTTAATCGTCCGATGTTGATATATATTTATATGATACATTGTAGATTTTTGACTTATTTTGGTTATTATGAATATTTTTTGGTTCTGTTTTTTATGATTAATTGTACCCTTTTTGGTTCAATACGATTAGAAACGTTAGGTCAGATTACTCAGTGTAACTTTTTAGCTAATAATTGTAAAATTTTTTTTTTTTTTTGTCACTTCTATTTATTGCATGTTCCGTTTCTCATTTTAGTTTTTGTCTTTCAACGTGTATCTTTAGATAATCCGATTGCACAATTGCAAATGCAAATTACTGCAAATTCTATGTGATATTATTAGTGACTAGGCTGGAAGCATACAGGATGCTATGCAGTTTTCATTTGAGTTGATTCATTTCATGACAATGTTTGTTAATAATAATAAGTGCCTTGACTATCATGTCGTCCGTAGACAATAAGCTTGATAAACGGCGAAATAAAATAACGTAAAATTATGTAACACATGTTTCAACTTTCAAGCCGCCTTGTATGAGTGCACACTTTGTTTCTCTATACAGACTCTTTATCATAATCGCTATATATCCAGACTTATAGGTGCACTAACACCTTCATTTTAAGCAAGGGAGAATTATACATGGTTTAATGAAGCTATCTAACTTGACCCGTTCCTTTTGTAATTTTCAATCCTATCATACTGTAGACAACTGAGAATATGTACTACCTACGTAAGGGTAGTATATAATGAAATCACGACCTATAAACGAGTATAACCTATAAAACAGCGTGTTGTAAAATAAGAGTACTTATTTACATGTAAGAGCATTTCGAAAAGAAATGCAAACCTTTCAAGAATGCTAGATTATTTATAAGTTTATAATCTCGGGTAGTTGATCTAAGTTGTCGTAATTGAATATTTTTTATTAAGGTATTTAGCTTATGGCTAATAATTGACAGTACAATCGAGCTGATCGAGGCAGTTTTACATTTCAGGCAGTTTCATAATATTTAAACGCCAACAAAATTAGCTGTTCTGAATTCAGTTCTGTATACATAAGATAATTCAATAGGTAGTTTTGTATCAAGGAAGGCTTAGACTAATAATAATTGTTATAGTTTTACAGATACATTACTCTATTGGTTTTTTACGTGTTTAATAATTGCATACTATGAATAATTTCTGAACAAATTATGTTGCTTTGTACGAATGATTAAACTTGAAATAAAAAGTGCCACTTGTAGAACTAGAATCACTATTATGTATATTTGTTCGTTAAATACATTTACCACAAAATCCTTTACAAATCCTGCTTTCTACAGATTCTTCTTAGAGGTTAAAATTACTTATGACTGTGTTAAAAGATAAACTAATGTGTAGTAGCAGTAAATTGTGTTATCTGAGTGGCCACACTACCAAGAAAGACAAATTCAGAGAATCAGAGGTATAAAAGAAAGGAAAAATACAATTATGAGGTAATTCATAATTTTTAGTTCGTAATTGTTTGTTTCATAATTGATCCTACAATTAGTTGGGAAAACTCAGAAGATCAACCAGAAAAAGTTCATCTAGAAAAAAGTGAAAAATATAATCCTGCAATTCCAGATTTATGTAAACGATATAATCTAAAAAGTCTTGAA